>WNWK01003190.1:112500-176287 GCA_009830355.1 Cherax destructor
AGATCGAAATTATAATAAGACACATGTGCAACACACACTTGGGTATCTTTATTACCGAAATGTTTCTCCTGCACACGAGCTTCTGAAGTCTAATACAGACGAATATAAGACTGGAGACAGCACAAGTGCAGAGCTATCTGGAAACGTCTAATTAAAATTTGATTTGATACAGGTGGTATATCTTGTTTTGATTTGCTGATTACCAAATAATCACAGATATATATATATATATATATATATATATATATATATATATATATATATATATATATATATATATATATATATATATATATATATATTCGAGATACATAGCTCTCAGTATATATACTGAGAATTTACTCGAATTTACTTGATTGATATTCTGGCAGAGATTTGGGCTTCCTGGGAGGGTTGTTTGCTCTAAAGGGTAAGTGGTAAGAGAAGGGGGCTCCCAGAGAATAATGGAGGGAGGGTCAGAGTGGACAAAGAGGAGTTATGTTAGTCAGCTTTATATTATTTGATTACAGTTTGATACATCAGCAGTGTGCTGCTACCCCACTCCATATGATAAGTTTCACAGTGGGAACTAAAACTGTTTCCCTGTCATTATTCCATTTCCCAGGCTGGGGCTCATACTAGGCGTTGAAATATGTCACAGTAAGATGGGAGACTTCAGTAGGCAATATGTTATTCGTCAAATATTCCAGTAAGGGTTCATCAGTTACGACAGCTTCATAGGTTTAGTTCCAGCAGAGCTGGAGTTACTATCACTTGGGAATTACCATGTATCAAGATAGCCTATGTAATACACAGCTGAAATTGAGTATATGCTAGTGATGAATGGATAGCCTATTTAATACATAATGATGAGGGATATCAGAGGGAGGGTAGGGAAGGTTGGTTGGAGGGAGGGAAAGAAGACTAATGTAAATTATATAGGGTTGGAGAGAGAGCTAAAGTGAGAGGAAAGAAAGTAAAGGTAGAGAAAGAAGAGGAACATGAGAGAACAAGTGAAGGATAACAGTAAGGAACATGAGAGAACAAGTGGAGAATAACAGAATGGGGATCTGGGGATATTATTGGTGAGTGGTGAAATAAGGGAGGGTGGTGATGGGTGAGGAGGGAGAAGATAGTTGTGGGAGGTATGGTTTAACTATTCCTAGTCCTGGTGTAGCAAGGTGCCACCCTCCATCTCTCACCTCTCACTGCTTCTCAAAGTTAATATTATCCTCTTCTCGTAGGACATGTTTATCTCAGTGTAAACTACTGTACTGACATTTATTCTCTCCTCTCTCTTCTCTCTCCTCTCTCTTCTCTCTCTTCTCTCTTCTCTCTCTTCTCTCTTCTCTCTCCTCTCTCTTCTCTCTCCTCTCTCTTCTCTCTCTTCTCTCTCCTCTCTCTTCTCTCTCTTCTCTCTTCTCTCTCTTCTCTCTTCTCTCTCTTCTCTCTTCTCTCTCTCTCTCTCTCTCTCTTCTCTCTCCTCTCTTCTCTTCTCTCCTTCTCTTCTCATCTCCCTCTCTTCTCTATCTCTCCTCTCTCTTCTCTATCTCTCCTCTCTTCTCTATCTCTCCTCTCTCTTCTCTATCTCTCCTCTCTCTCTCTATCTCTCCTCTCTCTTCTCTATCTCTCCTCTCTCTTCTCTATCTCTCCTCTCTCTTCTCTATCTCTCTTCTCTATCTCTCTCTTCTCTCTTCTCTATCTCTCCTCTCTCTTCTCTATCTCTTCTCTCTCTCTATCTCTCTTCTCTATCTCTCTCTCTCTCTCTATCTCTCTCCTCTCTCTTCTCTATCTCTCTCCTCTCTCTCTTCTCTATCTCTCTCCTCTCTCTCTTCTCTCTCTTCTCTATCTCTCTCCTCTCTCTCTTCTCTATCTCTCTCCTCTCTCTCTTCTCTATCTCTCTTCTCTATCTCTCTCTCTCTCTCTTCTCTCTCTTCTCTATTCTCTCTCCTCTCTTCTCTCTCTTCTCTATTCTCTCTCTCTCTCCTCTATTCTCTCTCCTCTCTCTCTCTCTCTCTCTCTCTCTCTCTCTCTCTCCTCCTCTCTCTCTCTCTTCCTCTCCTCTCTCTCTCTCTCCTCTCTCTCTCTCTCTCCTCTCTCTCTCCTCCTCTCCTCCTCTCTCTTCCTCTCCTCCTCTCTCCTCTCCTCTCTCTCTTCTCTCTCCCTCTCCTCTCCTCTCTCTTCTTCTCCTCCTCTCTCCTCTCTCTCTTCTTCTCCTCTCTCCTTCTCTCTTCTTCTCTCTCTCTCCTCTCTCTTCTTCTCACTCTCTCTCTTCTCTCTCTTCTTCTCACTCTCTCTCTTCTTCTCCTCTCTCTTCTCTCTCTCTCTCACTCTCTCTCTTCTCTCTTCTTCTCACTCTCTTCTCTCTCCCCTCCTCTCTTTCTCCCCCTCTCTCTCCCCCCACACACGCACGCATATACAACAGGCCTAGGACAAAATGGTAACTAACACACACCAGGGAGAGTGACCCAGTAGCGGCCAGTGAAGAGTCGGGGCCAGGAGCTATGAATCGACCCCTGCAGCCACAACTAGGTGAGTATACACACACACACACACACAAATAGGTGAGTACAAATAGGTGAGTACACACACGCCCCGATGGCATGGTGGCTAGCGCTCTTGCTTCACGCACGGAGGGCCCGGGTTCAATTCCCGGCGGGGCCGAAACATTTCGAAGTGTTTCCTTACATACACACACATACATACAACAGGCCTAGTGTCTAATCGACATGTGCCTAGGACAAAATGGTAACTAACTAACTGTCCCTGTTTGCAGACGTCGTAAAGCTAATGCGGAAAATTTCAAGTGGATGAGGATCAGGTAGGGCTACAAAGGGATCTGGACAGGCTGCAAGCCTGGTCCAACAACTGGCTCCTGGAGTTTAACCCCACTAAGTGTAAAGTTATGAAGATTGACAGGGTAAAGAAGACCGCAGACAGAGTACAGTCTAGGGGGCCAAAAACTGCAAACTTCACTTAAGGAAAATTATCTTTGGGTGAGTATAATACCGAACACATCTGAGGCGCACATCAACCAAATAACTGATGCAGCATATGGGCGCCTGGTATACCTAAGAATAGCGTTTCGACATTAAGTAAGGAGTCATTCACGACACTGTACACCGTGTACGTCAGGCCCATACTGAAGTATGCAACACCAGTATGGAACCCACACCTGGTCAAACACCTCACTAGTCTTCTTGCAAAAGTTTGCAAGAAGACTAGTCCTGGAGCTAATGGGTATGTCCTACGAGGAGAGATTAAGGAAACTTGACGACATTAGACGATAGGTGGGACATGATAACGATATATAAAATAATGAGAGGAATTGACAAGGTTGACAGACATAATATTTCAGATATAGGACACAGGAACAAGGGGACACAATTGGAAGGTGAAAAGTCAGACGAGTCACAGGGATGTTAAAAAGTACTTCTTCAACATTAGGGTTGTCAGGAAGTGGAACCATCTGGAGAGTAAAATGGAGTGAGATACTGAAATCTCAATATGACTGTGTTCAGCGAGCCACTAATCAGCCTAAAGATAGACAATCCAAACAATTCTTTCATGAACGAGCCTCAAAACCCTGCCAATGTATGCCAACTTTCTGACATAACCCTAACTCCACTAGACTTTGAGAAAGCCATCGACAACGTGCATGGGCACGTTGTCAGCCCCAGGCCCAGACTCTGTTCCACAAGGCACAGTACTCGCCCCTATCCTGTTCCTCATTCTCATATCAGACATAAACAGAGATGTAAACCACAGCACTGTATCATCCTTTGCAGATGATACTAGGATCTGCATGAGTGTGTCATCCATTGAGGACACGGCAAATCTCCAAGAAGATATGAACTAAGTTTTCCAATGGGCAACGGAGAACAATATGATGTTCATTGAAGACAAATTCCAATTACTCCGTTATGGAAAACTGGAGGAAATAATAGCTAGGACTGAGTATATTACAAACTCCAATCACACAATAGAGCGGAAAAGCGATGTGAAGGACCTGGAGTGATAATGTCCGAAGATCTCACCTTCAAGGACCACAACAATGCCTCTCACATCTGCGAGGAAACTGATAGGATGGATAATGAGAACATTCAAGACAAGAGATGCCAAGCCAATGATGATCCTTTTTAAACCACTTGTTATCTCTAGGCTGAAATACTGCTGTTCATTAACATCCCCATTCAAGGCAGGTGAAATTGCAGATCTTGACAATGTACAGAGAACCTTTACTGCACGTATAAGTTCCATCAAACACCTTAACTACTGGGAACGCCTGGAAGCACTTGACTTGTACTCACTGGAGCGCAGGCGAGAGATATATATCATATGGAAGACTATGGAGGGACTCACTGGAGCACAGACGAGAGATATATATCATATGGAAGACTCGGGAGGGACTAGTCCCTAACCTGCACACAGAAATCACTCCCTACGAAAGCAAAAGACTTGGCACTGGAGCACTGGGTATGTACACTGGAGCTCTGGTATGTATACTAGAGCTCTGGGTATGTACACTGGAGCTCTGGGCGTGTGCACTAGAGCTCTGGGTATGTACACTAGAGCTCTGGGTATGTACATTAGAGCTCTGGGTATGTACACCGGAGAGCTCTGGGTATGTACACTGGAGAGCTCTGGGTATGTACACTGGAGAGCTCTGGGTATGTACACTGGAGAGCTCTGGGTATGTACACTGGAGAGCTCTGGGTATGTACACTGGAGAGCTCTGGGTATGTACACTGGAGAGCTCTGGGTATGTACACTGGAGAGCTCTGGGTATTTCACTGGAGAGCTCTGGGTATGTACACTGGAGAGGTCTGGGTATGTACACTGGAGAGCTCTGGGTATGTACACCGGAGAGCTCTGGGTATGTACACCGGAGAGCTCTGGGTATGTACACCGGAGAGCTCTGGGTATGTACACCGGAGAGCTCTGGGTATGTACACCGGAGAGCTCTGGGTATGTACACCGGAGAGCTCTGGGTATGTACACCGGAGAGCTCTGGGTATGTACACCGGAGAGCTCTGGGTATGTACACCGGAGAGCTCTGGGTATGTACACCGGAGAGCTCTGGGTATGTACACCGGAGAGCTCTGGGTATGTACACCGGAGAGCTCTGGGTATGTACACCGGAGAGCTCTGGGTATGTACACCGGAGAGCTCTGGGTATGTACACGGAGATTATATTATATAATATATATATATATATATATATATATATATAATATATATATATATATATATATATATATATATATATCTGCAGTTTAACCACTTTGAAAATTAATTAAATTTCAAGTTCTTTCTATATTTCTCAATGATTAGTTTGTTAAAAATATTATTCACAGATCACGAAAACACTTGGAATCTGATCCCCTATAAGCTTGTTAAACTGTGTCTTGGATCTTCTAGCATGTCTGTTTTTAGCATACGTTCAACTTTAAGTGTACCTAAACACTTTAGAGTATTCAATGTACACAAATTACTAGATATATATTGACCTCGTCCCTGGCCAGTGAACTTTATGGTAGTCATGGGACCATACCAGATATTTTTACCGATAATGACAGTTTTAGACTAATACTGATACTTTGGTACACTTCTACTGTATAATGTTGTACTGATACTTTGGTACACTTCTACTGTATAATGTTGTATACTGATACTTTGATACACTTCTACTGTATAATGTTGTATACTGATATTTTGGGTTTATAGGAAGAGTATGTTGCATGGGAGTTAAGCATATATGTGGCCTGCCACTGGTCTTGACCATGATGGATGTGGTCTTCGTAATCATGTATTTTTGCGGTCGAGGACTGAACCCATAGGTATCGCGAGGTGACGCGAGTTTTACCACTGCGCTAAGTGTGTGCTGTATCTACAGTGTATTTTTTCTACTTCTATCACTGCAAACTGAGATTTGATCTCAAGTTTTAATAGCTTATTATGCTGAATGAGTTAAACTGAGTGTGACATATTATTAATGCGAGAATTATATTGAGTGAGAGCCAGTCACAGTAATACTGACAGTGACAGTAATGAAAGATAATAAGTCGACACCTAGTAAGTCACAGATACGTAACATAGTTTAAAGTCTTGCTCTGTGTGTCTTTGACTTACGAGTGACGGAATGCTGACTAGGAAATGTTGGCACTTATAACATACATAAACAAATTGTCAAAATATTCTGTATCACTGAGTTATCTTACTTCCTACCAGTTGAACGTGGAAGAATATTTCTGTATATTTTCTGTGGCCTTTGCCACTGAACCTGTGTTCACCTCGTCTTCTATTCCCCACAAGTCTTGAGAGTATTATAATGGGATGACAACTCCGCAGTTTTCCACGGTAACATCAGTGATGGGTGAGTGCCTGGCAGCTGACCTGAGAGTGCCCAGGCCGCTGGTGACCACTCCGAAGCCTGTGTCAGTCTTCTTGTGGGGCCAGGCACTCAGGATGACACCGAACACTCCGAGACGCGCCGTCTGGCTGGCGTGAGCCCCCACCAGTAACCCAGGTACCGCCTCCTTGAGATACTCGTTGCCGCTAACCACTCCTTCGATGATAGCGGCACCGCCAGTTCCGTTGTTGTTCTCGTAGTCGCCCCCACGGATGATCTCGCCCTTGTCTCCGACGCGGTCCACATCAAAGAGTCGGGTCTTGGAGTACGAGGGTCCCTTCTCTCCAGAGCAGAGGAACACGAACTGCTGTCCACGTATTGTGTCTCCTAACATGCGTAGGTACACACGACCGTGTGTGTGGCCCTCCCAACCCAAGTCCAGGAAGGTTGAGGGTGACTCCTGCGGCAGTAATGACCTCACACTCGAGTACTGTAACACAACACAATCACCTCGCAACACAATACACTGCTTATTGAATATCACTACACTACCTGGAGAATATGTACTAGAAAATAAAATAAAAATAATAGTGTTTCGGTGTGAAACATGCACGTGTACACCCCCCCACACACACACACTCAGGAGCTGAGTCTCGACCCCTGCAACCACAATTAGGTGAGTACACACACACATTTCTTCAGTCAGAGTTGTCAGGAAGTAGAATAGTCTGGGAAGTGATGTAGTGGAGGCAGGAACCATACATAGCTTTAAGAAGAGGTATGATAAAGCTCAAGGAGCAGGAAGTGATCTAGTAGCAGACAGTGAAGAGGCGGGGCCAGGAGCTGTGTATCGACCCCTGCAACCACAACTAGGCGAGTACTCACACTGGAAACATTTGCTAGACTAGTAACAAAACAAACAGCCTTTAGATACACGTGACTGATATTCCAAAAGGGAGCAGAATGAAATTACTTGTGAACTTTGCACAGTCACGTATGTGCTGGCATCAGGTGTGACATGCCCAGTGCCACTGGGTACCTGATGTCTAAAGCATTGTTTGGCTCACTGGACTAGAGCATCGTGGATTTTGACTGGCTTTCCACTCCACGGGGGTGGAAATCTTAAGCTCAAGTACTTTCACACTTCTCAGTGCGTCATCAGGAGCTGTACAATGTTGCAAGGGCAGCAACAGGAGAAATAGGGGAAGTTTTTCAGAGTATGGTAGCGTAGGTAGCAGCAGCCAGTATCTCTCCTTGAATGGTATGGTAGCGTGGGTGGCTGGTGCCACCCACGCTACCATACTCTGAAAACTTCCCTCATTTCTTCTGTTGCTGCCCATGCAATATTGCACAGCTCCTGATGACGCACTGAAAAGTGTGAAAGTACTTGAGCTTAACATTTCCATCCCCCGTGGCTTGACTTGCATTGTTAAGATCACCTGTCTGCGATTGTTTTGCGTGTGTATGTATTTTGGCTTAAATAACAACGCTCTTGCCGAATAAGGGAAGCGAAAATTTGTGTACGCAATAATTTCGCAAAAATCATTCTGAACCTAACGAAAAAATATACATATTTCATTGTTTGTTTATTATTAAATTATTGTAAACTTACCTAAAATATTTAGTTGGATTAGGCTAAATTAAATTGCCCTTGTTATAATAAGGTTAGGTAAGTTTTCTAAGGTACTTTTGGTACAAAATTATTAATTTTTACATTAACATACGTGTATATGAAAAAATATATATTTAAACGTATAAGAGAAAATTTTAAAAAGAACTTAATTTTAAATGAGTTCTTGCTAATTGACCAGTTTTACCTATTCGACATGACATGTACACTGAAGTAGAAGTAAGTAGAAGTTTGCCTCGTCCTGCTTGCTCATGAGCCAGAGTGCAAAATAACTAACAGGTTTACATTTGATATTCATTTGACAGGACAATATCCTGGATGGTTACTGTCTACCAACCTACCTGTTCTAGTAACAAAATCCACATGGGTCTGTTGTGGTAGCAGCAAACCTACGTGGGTCATGGGTACGCGTGGTAGTGACAGCGAACCCTAATGGTCATGAAAACTGACCCATGGTAGCAAAGACCGGAACAGATGCAAAATTTCTTTGTATTCGGCAGGAGATGCAACATCCCCCCAATAAAAAGCAGGGGCGCCATGAGTAAAATGAGACAACAATAAGTGTCAGGGGCCCAAGACTGTTCAACTGCCTCCTAGCATACATAAGGGGGATTACCAATAGACCCCTGGCTGTCTTCAAGGCACTGGAGAGGCACTTAGTCAGTACCTGACCAGCCGGGCTGTGGTTTGTACGTCAGTTTGCGTGCGGCCAGCAGTAACAGCCCGATTGATCAGACCCTTATCCAAAACTAGGCCTGGTCTCAGACCGGGCCGCGGGGGCGTTGACCCCCGAAGCCCCCTCCGGGTGTACTCCAGGTATGTAGCCACACAAGACAGTAGGTGACGGTGAGTGATTGTGTACTGTAGTCTAATCCTCATCAAAAAGTAAAATTGCCCACATATTAATGCCAAGCCAGTGGGAAAAAAATGAGAAAGAACATTAATGATGTTAAGATAACTCCACAAACACCTTTAATGAATATAAAACTTTAATCGGGTTTGGGTCATTCAGTACAAGTAGTAGTGAAGGCTTGATCCTCCATCCAGTAATCAAGAGATATGTGCTCTACCTCTACAGACATTTTTTAAAAGACTAGATCAGCATTATCACAAAAAGTTTGTGGGCATTATTGCTGTTATATTAATGGTGAAGCGCTAAACCGTAGGGGCCATACAGTGCCTGGAGAGGAGAACCAGCAGAAGTCATGATCAGTCCACATTATCAGATTGACAACGAGAGACTGAGACACCAGACAATTGAAACTAGTCAATACTGTGCCAGTATTGAAACACGAGACATGCAGGAGAGCCTAGACTACAGGCCAGTAACTCTAAGGTGATGGAAAAGATAATAAGATATTAAACCAACAATTATATGGCAAGAAGTTTAATATAAAACACCAGCACATGTTTAGAGATAGGCTGATGATGTGGCCGGACGGGAGATGGAGGGTTGATTGTGTCCTCTTAGACGACTAGAAAGCATTTGATATTGTGCTTCACAAGTGACTAATGCACAAAATGGAGATACAAACTGGGGTAACATGGAAAGTACTGCAGTAAATAAAGGAGCACCAGAAAGACAGCAGTCATTGTGAGGGATGGACCACCAAGACGGGCAAATATATAAAGCAGGGCTCCCAAGGGTCTGCACTGAGATGTATATTGTTTATCATAAATTTATAAATGATCTTCAAGGAAAGATCGATTCCCACAGGTCAGCATTTGTAAATAATAAAAAAAAACTGACGAAGAGCGTGCAGACGTACAACTGCAAGAAGAGTATTGTAAAACCTGCTTGAGGTTAATGCCACTAAGTGAAGAGTTATGAAGTTGGGAGCTGTATAACCCCTGTGGTTTAGCGCTTCTATTTGATTATAATAATAATAATGTGAAGTTGGGAGCCTGGGAGTGGAGCCAGTAACTACCTACAGTTAACCATCACAATCAACAGGTCAGAGAATGAGTAAATTACCTCAAATATGGTAAAAATGAAAATCACAGAAGTAATGAAGGCTCAATAAACATAAATAAAATTGCACAAAATTTATAATTTAAAAAGCGAGGCAGATTATGAAACATATTTTTTCAAACCATTAATTTTGTTTCTTAGTAAAAATTAAAAATTAATTTGAAGGGATCCTTTCCTAAGTTGGCAATAATGTAAAACTGGTAAAGATTCCAGTATGTTCTCGCACTAAGAAAACCCCACTCAGTTCCACTGAGTGCCTGGTGTTTCAACATTCATGGTCAAGTGGATAGAGGGATGCGTACTTTGCGTCACAGGGCTGGGCACTGTGACGCGGGATCGAATCCTGGCTAGCCGAAGTTCTGTTAATGATTCAGAATCACTTGTTTCGGCATATATATGTCGTGCCGAATAAGTTTAAAGATATATTTTTTCATTTATGTTAATGTAAAAATTAATAATTTTGTACCAAAAGAACCTTAGAAAACTTACCTAACCTTATTATAATAAGCGTAATTTAATTTAGCCTAATCCAACTATGTAAATATATTTTAGATAAGTTTACAATAATTTAATAATAAACACAATGAAATATATTTTTTTCGTTAGGTCCAGAATGATTTTATGCGAAATTATTACATACACAAATTTTCGCTTGCATTATTCGGCAAGAAGAGCGTTGCTATTCAAGCCAAAAGCACAAGTTTTACCTGTTCGGTTTAAGCACTTACATAAAATCCCCGGAACCTCCTAAATCAGCCAAGAAACTTTTTTTTTTATCAAAGTATTTTACAAATATATGTTATTGAGTACATAAGTGAAGGTAACTTACGGAGAAAATGAGTGAAGGTGTTGGTGGTGGGTTGTGAGTTAGGACGTGCAGATGTAGAAGGCAGTCATGTACACTCACCCTCGCCCACCTCCTCTCACCATTACTCTCATCCACTACATACATCATCTTGGCCATCTGTAACACTCCTCGCAAGTTCTGAAAGAAAACAACAGTGAGCTTTCAGCACGTTTGTATCAGTAGTTATATACCGTGTTACAATGTTATAAACACAATATACGAGATACTTTATTTTTTGGAGAAAATTCTATCGAACTGTTACAAGTGAATTTCTACAGTAAATTGGAAAGTGCTCTAAACCGTGATGATTCACATAATGTGGCACCCACCTGAGGGCCGAACTGTGGCACAGTCATGTTGACAGATGTCTGTCGTTGCTTCTCTCGTTGCACCTGAGTCTCCACGTTGGCCAGACAGTCTCTTGCTGCAAGTTTGGCGTTGGCCAGCTCCCTCACCGTCGCCGCCTTCAGGATGCCAGCCTCTGTCTCCTTAAGTGACTCCACCCAGCTGTCAACTTCAGACATCTTGTCTGTCGCTTCTTTCTTCTTTGCCTCCACTTCTTGAATAACGTCAAGCTCACCTTGTAAAATCTGCCGAAGACTGGAAACTGTGTCATCATGCAGGCTTTTGTTGTTCTCCAGTTGAGCAATTTCGTTAGCTACCTCATTTTTGAGCCCCTGCAGTGTGAGGTACATTGTGGATATGATTTCCATATGACTCTTCTTCATTTCCTCTAGAGCTTGATCGACGGGTAATATAAGACAGTTACCATCTGGAGGGACGACGTGATCCATCACTAGGCACTCCTTGCACACCCACACCTTGCATGGCATGCAGCGCATCACCAGTCGTGACACGTGAGCAGCACACTCCCCAGCGTCTGCCTTTCTAGCGCTGCGTGTGCTGCTTGTACAGGGGCCAGCAGTTGCCTGTTGCCCTTGCTGAAGACTCAGAGCAGCCAAGGTCCTAGAGAGTCTAAGAAGTGGGTAGTTAACGGGGAGTGCCGAAGCCATCGTGGCGTAGAATGGTCGGCGGCACTCTGGACATTTCCGGTTCCTGTTAATGATCTCCTGGACACAGGGCGTGCACACGGAGTGGCCACACCCCAGGTTCCTCGGGGTGCGCGTCTCGTCGTACCTCTCCTGACACACGCAGCATCCCATCTCCGCCTCCTCCATCCTGAGCCATAACAAAATTCCTGTAACTACCCGGCGCCTGTGTTAGTCACCCAAAAGTCATTAATTGTCCTATATATCACGAGAAACTGATATCCACTGTGGGGTGAACTTTAACTCATGCTTTGTTTCAATAGATAAGTCAGCACCTAAAAGCTGGAAAGTCAGCCTCTGAAACTGGCAAAGTGGCCTCTAATGGCAACCTTTAAAGTCGGAAAATCAATCTCTAATGACTGGCATGTCAATCTCTGAAGGCTAACGAATTTAATCTAGGAAAAATGTTCTAAATAAAATTATATTTAAAGAAAGTCGGGTCACTATGACCTCTGATCACATGATATTTAAAGGTCACTTTTTGAACTGACGTAACCTACCCGAACAAACCTCGACCTACCATAGACTAGCCAACTACAAAACCTAAATTGACCTAACCTAGCATAACCTTGTAATAATTTACATGTCTTCAATATGTATGTCATGTTATGTATCATTGTATAAACATAGCTAAAGATCAGAACCATGAAGAGGACCCCAGTTGGAGGTCAAAATGTACTGACTATCATTCCTCCTCGTTTTTGTTTCATGTGGGTTTCTCTCTGATCAGTGTTCATTACACTCAGGCACCATCAGAAATGTCTTTTAAAACTATATTTGCATTTTTTAACCATCAACTTTTTATTTTAGCCATTATAAAAGGCGAGTGGCATGTTCTAATGCATTATACTTTATTTTGGCAATTAAAATTGAGATTTTTATTTCCTAGCCAAAAGTGTGATTTGGAACTTTTTCGTGTCACCGGTAAGTCGCATTTTAAGGCCTTGATTCCTCGCAAGTCGATTTTTAAAGGGTGCCAAATCAGCCTTTAAAGAGAGGCAAGTTAATATTAGAGGGTGGCAAGTCAGCCTTTAAACTTAAGATGGAAGGTCAGCAGGAAGGGGTTATGAGGAGGGGCTGTGGGAGAGGGTTATGAGGGAGGGGCTGTGGGAGAGGGTTATGAGGAGGGGCTGTGAGAGGGGTTATGAGGAGGGGCTGTGGGAGGGTTATAAGGGAGGGCTGTGAGAGAGGGTTATGAGGGAGGGGCTGTGGAGAGGGTTATGAGGGAGGGGCTGTGGAGAGGGTTATGAGGGAGGGGCTGTGGAGAGGGTTATGAGGGAGGGGCTGTGGGAGAGGGTTATAAGGGAGGGGCTGTGAGAGAGGGTTATGAGGAGGGCTGTGGGAGAGGGTTATGAGGGTTAGGGACTGTGAGAGGGTTATGAGGGAGGGGCTGTGAGAGAGGGTTATAGGGAGGGGCTGTGGGAGAGGGTTATGAGGAGGGCTGTGAGAGAGGGTTATGAGGGAGGGGCTGTGAGAGAGGGTTATGAGGAGGAGCTGTGGAAGGGTTATAGAGGGAGGGCAGTGAGAGAGGGTTATGAGGGAGGGGCTGTGGAGAGAGGTTATGAGGGAGGAGCTGTGAGAAGGGTTATAAGGTAGGGACTGAGAGAGGTTATGAGGGAGAGGCTGTGAGAGGGTTATAGGGAGGGCTGTAGAGAGGTTATGAGGGAGGGCTGTGAGAGAGGGTTATGAGGAGGGGCTGTGGAGAGGGTTATAAGGTAGGGCTGTGAGAGAGGGTTATGAGGGAGAGGCTGTGAGAGAGGTTATAGGGAGGGCTGTGAGAAGGGTTATAGGAGGAGCTGTGAGAAGGGTTATAAGGGAGGGCTGTGAGAGAGTTATGAGGGAGGGGTGTGGGAGAGAGTTATGAGGAGGGGTGTGAGAGAGTTATAAGGAGGGTGTGGAGAGAGTTATGAGGGAGGGGATGTGGAGAGAGAGTTATGAGGGAGGGGTGTGGGAGAGAGTTATGAGGAGGGGTGGAGAGAGTTATGAGGGAGGGTGTGGGAGAGGTTATGAGGGAGGGGTGTGGAGAGGGTTATAGGGAGGAGTGTGAGAGAGTTATGAGGAGGGGTGTGTGGGAGAGAGTTATGAGGGAGGGGTGTGTGGAGAGAGTTATGAGGAGTGGGGAGGTGAGGAGGTGTGTGGGAGAGGTTATGAGGGAGGGGTGTGTGGGAGAGAGTTATGGGAGGGTGTGTGGGAGAGAGTTATGAGGGAGGGGTGTGGGAGAGAGTTATGAGGGAGGGGTGTGTGGGAGAGAGTTATGAGGGAGGGGTGTGTGGGAGAGTTATGAGGAGGGTGTGTGGAGAGAGTTATGAGGGAGGGTGTGTGGGAGGTTATGAGGAGGGTGTGTGGGAGAGAGTTATGAGGGAGGGTGTGTGGGAGAGAGTTATGAGGGAGGGTGTGTGGAGAGAGTTATGAGGGAGGGTGTGTGGGAGAGAGTTATGAGGAGGGGGAGAGAGTTGTGAGGAGAGGGGAGAGATTATGAGGGAGGGTGTGTGGGAGAGAGTTATGAGGAGGGTGTGGGAGAGAGTTATGAGGGAGGGGTGTGTGGGAGAGAGTTATGAGGGAGGGGTGTGTGGGAGAGAGTTATGAGGGAGGGGTGTGTGGGAGAGAGTTATGAGGAGGGTGTGTGGGAGAGGGTTATGAGGGAGGGGTGTGTGGGAGAGGGTTATGAGGGAGGGGTGTGTGGGAGAGGGTTATGAGGGAGGGGTGTGTGGGAGAGGGTTATGAGGGAGGGGTGTGTGGGAGAGGGTTATGAGGGAGGTCGTGGGTGTCTTTATACTGCCGTGTCTTGGTGATCTCACTAAACATGTTCAAGGTCAGTAACAGAGAGTAACTCACAGTTGCCTTGTTTCTTCCACCACCATTGTCACCCCTTCACACAAGCAGTAGTTAATCATTATGACAGTAAGTTAAACTTCGGTGTTTGTACAGAACTGCCAATGTAGAATTCTTAAGATCTGGTGTGTGGCGGCCGTATTAAAATGTAGAGACAGTAAATAATAAGGAAAACTCACCTTAAGAAACTATGGACATTCACTATGTACTTTTTACGACCACTTCACCAAACAGCAATAATGATCGAAGCAGTAATGAACAGCACAGCGTCAGGCATAAAAGACCAAAAATTACCTTATTTTACTTCGCTTTCACTATTTTTATTATCACGGGGAAGCACTGACTCAGATGATGGGGGACACAACAACTGGAGAAGGGAAGGTAATTAAGTTTGAGACAAGAATGGGAAGGGTAGCCCCAGTTCTGTGGGTGAAGAGCCCTTCAGGACCACGAAGGGTGGAGCAGTAGCTCTGGTAGGCTCAGCTATGTATACCCGGGTGAGGCGGGGCTCTGGGGAGGTACAACTATGTATACCTGGGTGAGGAGGAGCTCTGGGAAGGTACAGCTATGTATACCCGGACGAGGAGGAGCTCTTGAGAGGTACAGCTATGTATACGCCGACGAGGAGCTCTGGGGAGGTACAGCTATGTATACCCAGGCGAGGCGCGGCGGAGCGCGGCGTTCTACAACACTCAACACAGTTGTCACCCCACACACACACACACGCCACACAAACAAAGAGAATAATGCACTACACAAACTTAGTGATAACTTGTCTATCATGTTGTGTCGCGTCAGCACAGTACATGTCATTCACATCTTTAAATAAAAATTATCAGTGAATAAATGCATGTCGATCGTTGTAAGTCTTTGTTTCACAGACTGACTAGTAACATGTCTCTATAACAAACACAAAAAGACGTGCATTGCAAGGAAGATATTTTTTTTTTTAGAATTCAGTTTTAATACAGACTATAACATAGTTAACACTTGTTATAGTTACATGTCACTGCCAGACGTATAATTTTCGTATATCCCAGTAGTTTGAGATATTATAATATCAACACACTATTTAGATACACAAATTAAAACCATAAAATAAACATGGTAATATTATGACAGTGTTATGGCGTCAAGATCTTTATTCGCACACTTGTACTAGTTGATAGATTCAACCATGTTATGTTTACTGTCATTACTCTTCATGAGAGGTGCCTTGATACTGGTGGAGGGCTCTTGATCCAAGGAATAAAAGCTTTTCTTCCCTTGAACCTAACCGGATTACTTGCTATCCCCTTGGTGCTGGATGACCCCTACGGGGTTGAATGATTCTTTGTAAATATAACAATAATTACCTCAAATGAGTGAGCAGTGAAGTGTGTAAGAGATGCCGTGTGTCGAGGAGATGAGAGAGTTGATGCTGTGAAGATCACTAGAGCGGTGGCTGGCAGCCTCTACCTTGCTACCATATGACTGACTCAAGCCTCAGCTGATTGTCAAGGTCTTATTACTTGCCCCTCCCCTCCTACCACCACAACCACCACCACCCAAACAAACCCCACCAACGCCCACCACCGTCCACCACCACACCAACGCCCCACCTGCCCTCACCTCCACTACCCCCACCACCACTACCCCCACCACCACCACCACCAGCCTCGCTATCCACCTACTCCATGCTACCATACATACCACCCCTTTTCAAGGAATTAGATTTCTAGTTTTCCCTCAGATCGAATCTACATATCCCCTCCCTCCGTGCCTCCATCTCTCCATTCGGTCTCCTTATTTGGTAAATTTGCCCCTTGTGAATTTCAGCTACTAGGCAGAAGGAAAAAAAAAGATTATCAGTTCCGTTCTAACGTTGACCTCTGTAGTAGTGCTGTCGTGAAATGGGAATGGATTGTCTGGGGGCGTGGTGGGCGGCCCTCTGGTGCTCCGGAGGACCGCCTAGCATGGATGACGGAAGTATTCCTGGAGGCTGCCGTCGGATGTGGAGGTGGCCACCAAAGGGTTATGACTCCAGGCGTGTCCTATCTTCCGATTCTATTATTGGCTGACCCTACTTTAGTTCATTCTGAAGGTACCTGGGGAATCTGGTATACTGGTAGCGTTCATTTAGGTACAGGTAATCAAATACTGTCATACAAATTTGGGTGATGACAATTATCATATATAGTATCATGTGTAAATTACCTAGTACAACCCAAAATCTCAGTGACATTTCCATTTGGGATAGGTTCCTCAGCACTGGTGAACATCCCTCCAGATGGATCGAAAAAACTGGAACCGACCTCCGCATGAATCAGATACATGATCTGTGGCAAGTAAGGCAACAGCGGCACTTCTCCGCTCCATGGAATATTACCCCATTCCAAACTACCATCCCTCCATTTCCCCCCAAACTACTTCTTAAATCACAACCAAAGCTTCGCCTTGAAGCCAAACATGATGCCTTAAACTGTATTGATAATTTAGCGAAACAGCACACTCTCTCACAAATTATTTACGTTGATGGTTCTGTTCACCAATCCACTGGTGCAGCTGGTAGTGCTGCTGTTGTCATACAGAGTGATGGCTCTCTTAAAGAAATTGGAGCACGCATCAATAACTGGGCCTCTACCCTTCAGACAGAACTGTTTGCCATACTCCTTGCACTCAAATGCGTCCATGTATCTAAAGTTAACTCTCTAATTGTAACTGATTCTCTTGTCATCCATAAATGCTCTCAACTCATCAAGTATAACTTGTAGCATGCTCGTGTCAGAAGCCAGGCACAGGTATGGTAGGATTCTGGATAGTAGAGTCAGAGTGCACATGCTGTGGATTCCATCTCACATTGGTCTTCAGATGCATGATAGAACTGATAAATTGGCTAAGTTTTATGCTTTCAAAGAGGGGATAGATTACAATCTTGGCTTGTCAGTTAGCAGTTTGAGAACAATAATACGAAAAGAACTTCAACTGAATTTTATTGACTTAAGACTCAGGAGTTTGACACCAGTCAGTCCATCTATCATCATTCTATCATGCAGGAGGAGCCACATGTCTATGGTGCATCCAACAAAATAAGCAGACTCTTGGATGTCACTACCGCCCGCCTCCGGCTGGGTTACAAGTATCTTTGGCAGGTTAAATCACCACCACCAGATGTAGACCAAACAAGATGTAAACTTTGCCAGTTGGATTATTGTCACACCCTGCGTCATTATGTACTGGAGTGCGATAAAATTAATGAATTCAGAGACTACTCGTTCAGAAATGTTCAAGATATGTCAAAGTATTTTATCCACAGTGGTATATTACAGACCATTCTGGAAAAATACCCTGACTTTGCTCCCTGTAAATAAAGCATTGACACGTGTGTGTGTGTGTGTGTGTGTGTACATGTATGTATGTGTATGTGTGTATGTATATACATGTATGCGTGTGTATGTGTATATATGTATGTGTATATGTATATGTGTGTGTGTGTGACCCAACAATTAAAATTTGCACCAATAACTCATTACAGTTGTGGCTGGGTGTAGACTAATAGATTGCTCATTGCTTTATAATTTGTTCATGAGTGCAACCATGTACAGACGTAAGTAAATTTACTTACATGATTCATTACCTTGTAACTAGTGAATTAATTACCATTGTACCTTGTTCAGCTATCAAAACTTTGGGGCCCAGTCTCTGGACCCTATATATACCTCTGTAATCTGCAAATACCTTTGTAACTTGTCATGATTGTGACCATCTGAGTTCATTACCTTTGTAACTTGCTCAGCTATCAAACTTTGAGGTCCAGTCCCTGGACCCATTATGTACCTCTGTAATCTTTTGACTACCGCCCACAGGATGGGTATGGGGTGCATAATAAAGATATCAAACTAGATAGGTTGGAGGTGGGATCCATGGAGGGTGAACACTGCCAGCATTACCAAGGGTTATCGTGGGTATACGGTTTCTTTTTGTTTATCCTCGGAGCTGTCCCTGCCATACTCTTCCTTTTTTATTTTAAAAGAGAGAGAACAACCAGTCATGAATAGTCATATATTCTCATGGGTCTCTGATCCCTGCGACACCCAGGCATGCCCATGAATCTTCCTTAGAATCCATAATAGCTTTCAGGCAACACCTCGTTGCTTGACTCTAGTGCTGGCTTTCACCTTGACCCCTTTGACCATCTGACCATCGCTCTACTTTGATCATGCTCCTGGCTTCTCCCATTACCCTGCGTCCCATCATAAGACAGTGGCATGATATTATCGTTCAGACGACTTCAACCGGTTTCCCCTGAATCCCTTCCTAAGTATTACACTATTCACACTTCAGTGGCACGTCAAATCTGTGTGGGATTTTGGGTAAGATGAGTACTTAAAAATATTTTTAATAAAGAACCACAAAGGGATTGTACTCATCTTTTGGTGATGACTCATAACCTTTCGCAGCCTCTCTCAAGGGTTACGCCTTCGTGACGCGTCGTCTAATGACCCACCAAGGGTGTATGAAAGGTGTGTACATAGTATTAGTACAAGCCTATAGACTGCATATGTCACTGTTTCATGTTTGACACATGCAAGGTCGTTGCTGAAATATTTACCTGGTTGTGGGCAATGACCCACGTGTCACAGCGTCTAAAACGTTTTTCCTGTCTGACTCCCTATGTACCTTTCGGCTGCAGCTGAATGGTTAAAGTGATGGGACGGGTGAGGACTTAAGTGACACCATGGCTTGATTGTAGAGGTGAGATGAGGAGATGCTCTTGACCACGTCGCCTGGCGTCGCCTGATGACTGTTGCAGGTGGGCCACAGGTAAAAAAAACACCCCAGTGGTACTTGCCACACCCATTGCTATGGCACTTTGTCACACACGCGTTCACTCGTCAATTGCAATCTCGTTATCGACTGACGACTCTCCACTAACTACAACTACAAGTCCGTAATAATTCACAGCAGGAAGGACTGATATAGTGCGTCGATGAGAATCAGTTATCCTTTCCTCTTGTCTTCCTGCAGATTGTCAGTGTGGCTAAGGGTTTATGATGCATACACGATACGGCCACGAATGTCTTTGCGTTTCAACTCAGTATGGCACGGAGTGTTCGCCACATCTTCACTTCGCCGAAAAGTATCTGCAATCTGCCTGTTGCTTCTTCTTGATTCGCCGGTACTCTCCCGGTCCGGGTCTTTTCCAGATGGTGACGCGGCCTTGGCTCCCTGTCTTACCTCCTGCTCTCTTTTTATGAACGGGATTTCTGCTGACGCGGGATTGACAGGTATGGGTGCCGGCTGTGACTACTCAGAATAATCAGATTGGAAGGATTCCTCTAGTTTAAAATGTCGTCTTTAGATTAATGAGATCTTGAGTGCATGTAAAGTGCACAGGTACATTTTCTCGGATTTTTACTTGCCTGGGGAAAGAGCCATTTTCCCAGACAAACGTCTCCCTTTTAATTTGAGCAAAGATTACCTCAACAGGGTAGCTCCTGCTGTACACGTGGGCGTCTCTTATAATCTATGGATCTAATACTCATTAGATTCTGCACACTCAGAATCAATTTTTAAGATAAATGGACCTTATAGAATGCGATAATTCGATCTGCTAGTGCAAAAACATGATGGCATGATCTCTTCCATCTCAGAGTGTGGGAAAATATTGGCTTCACTGCTCGATGGGAATGTGTTGAAGACCATATCCTATCTACATGTAATCTCGTTCTAATTTAAAACTGCTTAGATAGGCTGCAATGTTTGCAAGAAATGTGATCCTTCCATCTTGCTAATGGCAGGCCTTTGACCTGTTGTCCCTTTTGTGACCTTAGGCAAAAAGAGAGGGGAGGGAGAGAGTTCTCAGATCCCAACTGAAGGGGGTCGCCTGCCCCCCAGGGGTCGTCCAAATCCCTGGGATGGAGAAATATTTTTTCTTCCACAAAATCATAAAAACTATTTGCCTCCACTCACTCCTATCTAACATGCTCACGCAAGCTCGTTGGATATCCAAGCTTTCAGTACTCAAAAAACCTTAATATAGAGTCCCTACCCCTAGGTCTCATTCCCTCCATCCCATATTTATACATACATACATACGTAAGTGTAAACATACATATATGCGCGCGCGCACACACACACACACACCTTACATTTGAAGAGTTTCGAGAGTTTATCTACTCTCTGAGCCCGGCCATGGGCCAGGCTCGTCTGGTGCTTGCCTGGTCTACCAGGCTGTTGCTGCTGGAGGCCCGCTGCCCCACATATCCATCACAGCATGGTTGATCTGGCACCCGATGAAGATACTTGTCCAGTTTCCTCTTGAAGGCTTCTACACTGGTTCCAGCCGTGTTTCGGATATCTTCTGGTAAGATGTTGAATAGTCTGGGACCCCGGATGTTAATACAGTGCTCCCGTATTGTCCCCACCGCACCCCTGCTCCTCACTGGTTTTATTTTACACTTTCCCCCCCCACACACATACACACTCCACTTTTTATTAGATTCATTAAATAAATATTGAATTATATGGAAAGCAGACCTATATGACTCATAGTAATGAGAGGCTCTCCCGCGACAGTAGCTGCAGTCTGTTAGTGTCAGATATATCTGTTAGTGTCAGATATATCTGTTAGTGTCAGATATATCTGTTAGTGTCAGATATATCTGTTAGTGTCAGATATATCTGTTAGTGTCAGATATATCTGTTAGTGTCAGATATATCTGTTAGTGTCAGATATATCTGTTAGTGCAATATATCTGTTAGTGCAGATATATCTGTTAGTGCAGAATATATCTGTTAGTGTCAGATATATTGTTAGTGTCAGATATATCTGTTAGTGTCAGATATATCTGTTAGTGCAGATATATCTGTTAGTGTCAGATATATCTGTTAGTGTCAGATATATCTGTTAGTGGCAGATATATCTGTTAGTGGCAGATATATCTGTTAGTGGCAGATATATCTGTTAGTGGCAGATATATCTGTTAGTGGCAGATATATCTGTTAGTGGCAGATATATCTGTTAGTGGCAGTTTCTAGTAAATATATCTTAGTGGCTTATCTGTATATATATCTTTTGCATATTCTATTGCTTAGAATGTAGTAGAATTTTATTTTGATTTAAGATGCAAAATAAATGAACATTTAATTGAGAGAGTGAGTGGGGGGGGGGGGGGGAAGGGAAAGAAGGGAAGGAAGAGGGAGTGAGGAACGGCCGACTTAAAACACCTGCACCATAAAACCATCGCTGAAAACACAAGCAGTTTTTTTCGTTTACACAGATCATTTTTACAGGTTAAAAGCTGTTATCCTATCTCAGCTCATTTACAAGCCCAGCATTAAAATATAGTATCACCTACTGGGTCGTGACCCATAGCAGTCGATTACCAGCCAGGTACTTTCTTAGTGTTAGGTAAACAGACGAGTATAGAAAGTTGGTAGAAGTAGAGATGTGAAGACGATATAATCACTCCATCACCCTTAAACATGCCCAGCGTTTCCACTCGTGCCGAGGATCGAACCACGGAACCTCAGTATGTAAGCTAAGTGGGCTACCACCCTGCAACCGCACCACTTGACCTGACATTAATAAATATCTAGTTACTACATGTGTGTCGTGCGTGTTTTGTCGGTGTTATCATTAGTTTCCTGAGAGAGAGAGAGAGAGAGAGAGATCGGTTAAATATTACGAATATCACACTATCATCCAACTATGATAATCATCGTTTTGTATATTCTTAGATATAATGATCGGAAATAACGTAATTTCCATTGACTGGAAAGTTATGGTGATAACGACACTGTTGATAAAGACACGTACAGCTCAAGACATTGAGAAAACGTTTTGCCACAAGTGGCATCTTCACTAGCACTGAAGATGCCACTTGTAGCGAAACGTTTCCTTAATAAATGTCTTCAACTGTGCAAAAGTGTCTTTTTCTACATAATTTTCATTGTATGCTTACTCTCAGGCCCTTAGCTGAACCATAATGGACTAATATTGCATACAAAAATCGATAGCTTGTCTACCAGTCATCCCCTCAGTTAGAACGCTAAATGTGTGAACACACTCATTCTATCTTAGGAATTAACATACGCCTCCATTGGCCCAAATTCGTCTCATCTTCCGTACTCACCTATTTGTGGTTGCAGGGGTCGATTCATAGCTCCTCTGATGTGTTAGTTACCATTTGTCCTAGGCACATGTCGATTAGACACTAGGCCTGTGTGTGTATGTGTGTGTGTGTGTGTGTAAGGAAACACTTCGAAATGTTTCCGCCCCTCCGGGAATCGAACCCGGGCCCTCCGTGCGTGAAGCGAGAGCTTTAGCCACCAGGCCACCGTGTGTGTGTGTGTGTGTGTGTGTGTGTGTGTGTGTGTGACCTAACAATTAATATTTGTACCGATAACTCATTACAGTTGTGACCGGGTGTGGACGTGTGAATTGCTCATTACTTTATAATTTGTTCATGATTGTAACCATGTATAAACATAAGTACATTTACTTATGTAAATGTACTTACATGTTTCATTACCTTTGTACCTAGTTCAGCTATCAAAACTTTGGGGACCAGTCCTTGGACCAATTATGTACCTCTGTAATCTTTTGACTACCGCCCACACCATGGGTATGGGGTGCATAATAAAGATATTAAACTAACTTCCGTGTAGCCAACTGTACATAGTTGCAACAGTTCGATGACAATATTAAGGTCTATATAGAACAGCGTGACACTCGTCATGTGTATCCAGGCTCACTTATCAAGAACACTTTTACATGCGTTTTTTCTAAGCTTCTGTGTCTTGTGTGTGTTGCCTGGGCACGCTGCTTGCTTCCTGTCTGAGGCTGAGTTCGTCTCTGGTTATGAGACAGGCGACTTCAGGTAAACTCCAGGCGACCATTGCCTCACCAGTTGGTACACCTGGGGCCTTCCAGGCGACCATTGCCTCACCAGTTGGTACACCTGGGGCCTTCCATGATTTGTTGATCAGAGATATGGGTTTGGTGCCCCAGAGCACCTTTTGATTGTGCCAAATTATAACAAGGAGGCTTGGTGATGCGATCATCATATTGCGATGATTATGTGAGATATATGAAAATGGAGCTATCTCAAGTAAATATTAACTATCAACGTATTATTAATAGTAATAAAAATATTTATGAATTTGGTTATTTTTACTAGTATACATTTTGAACTTAAACTAGGAGGGAAATGATTATTTTTTTTACAATACTGCTGAAATTTTGTATGGATTTTACCTCCCCTATCTCCTTATCTAGCTTATTCCACTTATGTGTATGTGTACCTGTGTGAGTGTATGCTCTAGTATATGCTAACTAAATATAAATTAATGTTCCATTACAGTGAGTGGTGCTGCCGAGTGGTGGCGGCGGCTCCGTCCTATCTTATACAACATGGTGCCAGGTTTCTGGTCGGGCTCTTGGACATCCAGCTTAACTTCCCTCTGGTGGCTAATAGGTCAGTGTAACACTACATTCCATGTATTAGTATACATATTTAATTCACAGTCTGCTTCTCGCATTCATTAAATAGCTATTTGGTAGCCGGCTGTAGTGAATGTCAGTAGGAGACGATGAACGAACAAAACAACACACACACAATATATATATGTGAACTCGTTTAAAATTACGTCCTTTCTAAAATTTTCTCGTATGTTTTGTGGAATTTGTTTTATAATTTTTCTAAATTCAGCATGTGTAAATATGAATATGATTGTGTATTAAAATGTGTGAAGGAGGGTGTGCAGGAACCGCAGAGTGATGCAGGGGGGAGGACACCATAGTGAAGTAACCTGCGAGCGCTGGTCTGTTAGTGATGTCAAGTAAGCCGGCATCACTGACGCCATAATGGGGTGTTTCTACCCGAATTTGTAATAGGAACCCGTATTAATGTTCCCTGCTGAAGAATTGGGACAGGAAATTTGCGGGGCCTCCAGAATTACGTGTGGATGGTGGAAAATAAGGAGACTACACCATCACTCACACAGGAAAGTACGCCATTGTCCTTTCATTTAGATTTCTCGCTGGCCAGTGTAGGTTTCTATATGTTAGGTAGGCATTGTGTTGCGATTCAACTACAATATAAAGGGTAAGTTGTAATATAAATTTATTAATTATCTAACATTTGGTACATATGTTCCTGGTGTCATTTAGAAAATTCTTACCCTGTGTGTATTAGTGTTCCCATTAATCCTTTCTGGAGATCGTTTCCTTTAATTTTCATGCCTGGAGTTTACCTGGAGAGAATTCCAGGGGTCAACGCCCCTGCGGCCCGGTCTGTGACCAGGCCTCATGTTGGACCAGAGCCTGATCAACCAGGCTGTTACTGCTGGCTGCACGCAGTCCAACGTACGAACCACAGCCTGGCTGGTCAGGTACCGACTTTAGGTGCCTGTCCAGTGCCTGTTTGAAGACAGCCAGGGGTTTGTTGGTAATCCCCCTGATGTATGCTGGGAGGCAGTTGAACAATCTTGGGCCCCTGACACTTATTGTGTTGTCCCTCAACGTGCTAGTGGCACCCCTGCTCTTCATTGGAGGGATGTTACATCGCCTGCCGAGTCTTTTGCTTTCGTAGGGAGTGATGTTCGTGTGCAAGTTTGGTACTAATCCCTCGAGAATTTTCCATGAGTATATAATAATGTATCTCCCGCCTGCGTTCTAGGGAGTACAGGTTCAGGAACTTCAAGCGTTCCCAGTAATTGAGGTGGTTTATCGCAGTTATGCGTGCCGTGAAGGTTCTCTGCACATTTTCAAGGTCAGCAATTTCACCCGCCTTGAAAGGTGTAGTTAGTGTGCAGCAATATTCCAGCCTAGATAGAACAAGCGATCTGTAAAGTGTCAACATGGGCTTGGAATCCCTGGTTTTGAAGGTTCTCATTATCCATCCTGTCATTTTTCTAGCAGATGCAATTGCTACGGTGTTATGGTCCTTGAAGGTGAGATCCTCTGACATGATCACTCCCAGGTCTTTGACATTAGTTTTTCGCTCTATTGTGTGGTTGGAATTAGTTTTGTACTCCGATGAGATTTTAATGCAGTCCACAATATTTTATAATTTACCATAATTGGTATTAATGTTGAATATTGTAATTATTAATTTAATGTCAGGGCAAGCTTTTTTGTGAGTGATGAAGGAGTGGGCATCGAAGGAGTGACAGTCCTGTGACCTACTGTGACTAAGCCCCACTTATCTCACCCATATTACTTACATGTAATAATTCAGGTAATACCATGTAAACCTCATGCAGGTAATTTCTCACATGTTTAAAGATATTTTTTTTTCATTTATGTTAATGTAAAAATTAATAATTTTGTACCAAAAGGACCTTAGAAAACTTACTTAACCTTATGATAAGTGCAATTTAATTTAGCTTAATCCAACTAAATATATTTTAGATAAGTTTACAATAATTTAATAATAAACAAACACAATGAAAAAAATCATAAAATGGTAGTATATATGTGAGCACAATTAATTAGTAATTGTGTTTGGTACTTTTTTAAGTGCGACTGTGAAATAAGCTACCATGGGCTCAAAGAAACTTCCTTGTGGCAAGTAAGTAAGTAAATAAGTTTATTCAGGTATACACAAATACAGTTAAATAGATTATCATACACCGAAGTGGCTAGTTTATTGTGCACCCCATATCCATCCTGTGGACGGTAGCGCAAGAGCATATGGATACACAAAAGGCCTAGGCACTGGGCCCCAAAAGGGTTAACAATTGTACATTTGGATTTATATCTACATTTCAATAATCTGTTACAAGCAAATTTAGGAAATTTGCTTAGTATAACTGGTATCTTATTTCATGAATAAGATATCTTGACATGTCACATTGGTTATTATACTGTCTATCTCTCTGAAAATAAGATACCAGTTATACTAAGCTAATTTCCTAAATTTGCTTGTAACAGATAATTGAAATGTAGATATAAATCCAAATGTACAATTGTTAACCCTTTTGGGGCCTAGTGCCTAGGCCTTTTGTGTATCCATATGCTCTTGCGCTACCGTCCACAGGATGGATATGGGGTGCACAATAAACTAGCCACTTCGGTGGTAAAATCTAACCTACCAATACCACCCTCTTCCATCTCTTCCAAATACCACTCTCCAAAACCACACTTTCCTCCCTCCTGCCACCACTGGAGGGAGGAGAGACGGATACAGTTGTATCTTCCAGCTTTTTCCGCTGATTGATACAAATATCTACATTGTTCGTATAAGGTAACATGTAAGGTAACATGTAATTGAACCTTAAAACAAATCATGAGAACAGCATAGTCTGTGGTGTAAAAAAATGAATTTATTTGCATGAAATAGTGTTCCAAGTTAGTTTTCATCCCATGCTCCTAATCAAAGTCAGTACATGTATATTTCTGTGGCTTCACCAGTTGTGTGACTGATACTGCAATGAAATTGATTACGCAACTGTGTACTATACTACAGTTCATTCGATTAGTCCGTTTTCAGTTCACACTCAGAAAATCTTTATTATCTTTATATATTATTGCATTTATTGGTTTTATGTCATGTTATACTGTAATTGCTTATTTTGTATTATGGATGACACTTTAACCTAGCCAAACATGAATAACTTAAATAAAGAAATTTGCTTAAAACCGTATATAAAAAATTTATTTAGGAAGACAGGTTACTAGCAGTGGTTAGTGATGCAGATATATTTTATTTCTGTTTTGTAATGAAGAGGTGTCCGATGTTCGGTTACTCGTATGTAATCCACTCGGTGATGACTTTTGTTCCAATATGGGGTGGAAACAGAACATACCTGCTGGCTTACTAGAATGAAGTCTGCTATGGTGCTCCTGGCCTGCACTGTACAAACTTCAGTAAATATTCACACACAAGTTGCTGAACAAATACCTGATCTTCAGTTTGCTGTAGGCAAAATAATTTTAGTATTTTTTTTTTTCAACATACCAAGGCAGGGTGACCTAAAAAGAAAAACAGTTTCTCTTTTTAACTTTAGTAATGTAAACAGAAGAAGGGGTTACTAGCCCTTTGCTCCCAGCATTTTAATCGCCTCTTACAACACACATGGCTTATGGAGGAAGAATTATGTTCCACTTTCCCATGGAGATAAGAGGAAATAAACAAGAACAAGAACTAGTAAGAAAATAGAAGACACCCCAGAGGGGTGCGTATATGTATGCTTGTACATGTGTGTATCCAGTTAGCCGTGCTTGAGTCCTGGAAATGGGAAGTACAATGCCTGCACTTTAAAGGAGGGGTTTGGGATATTGGAAGTTTGGAGGGACTTCTAAACTGTCATATCTGAGCGCTTCTGCAAAGACAGTGTATAACGATAGTGTTGTTTGGCGTTTTGGAGGCGTGGTTGAAATGATAAGGCTTCGGAGGCTTCTTACTTTATTTGTAATAAAGGTGCGAGTAACAGGCTGCGTGTCTGTGGCCATGGCCAAGGGCCATGGGCCTTGCGAGAGGGAGAGGAGTAGGCCTGTTGTCTGAGTGTCTGGGCGCCAAGTGAGCGCGGGTAACAGGCTGCGTGTCTGTGGCCATGGCCCGGGTGGGCCATGCCTGCGAGAGGGAGAGGAGTAGGCCTATTGACTGAGTGAAGTCTGGGCGCCAAGTGAGAGTGGGCCAGGGCGGGTCTGGTAGACGTGGGTACGCCTACCAGGCTTGCCCTCTGGCGGAATACTATGGAAACTAGCATGGCACGAAATATGAACTCAGCTGGCAGACAGCATGGGCTGTCTATGCAGACAGTCAGGCTGTCTACATCGCTCGGTCACGCTACCCATGGTCGACCCGACCATGAATGGCATTAAAAAAACTCGGGTCTCTCTCTCGCAAGAACAGGTCACAGAACACGAAAGAAAAATACATATATACATAAACATATGGACATAGAAAAAAAAAACTTCCTCCAGAGAGGGAAGAAAAAAACGGTGTGCTTCGTGGTGTAAGGCAGTGAGCGTCGATGCAGCACTGCACGCCTTCCTGCGTCTGGATACATACTGCAACACGGGAGACATGAGCTGTGACGTAACAGGGTACGGTCTCCTATGGGAGGTGCAGACATCGTAGTAGTCACTGCAGGGTTCACTCAACCTGGGGCACAACTGCTCGTGCCCTCGAGTGAGGCGTCGTCAGTAGTCGCAACAGGACAGGACTGGCAAGCGACTCAGGAGGACATTCCTCGACTGGTACTGTCGCTGGAGCTGTCGCTGCCGCTGCTGGCGAGTGTGGAGAGAGTCATGACAGGGACGACTCGGTGAAACATCTGGAGGTCGTAACAACATACACCATACTGCAGTGAGGGGGCTAGCAGTCAAAGTGACATCATCTTTGTGCAGGCTGCTCACTGAAGTTGTGACACGAGGCTGACAGTCGCCTGCCAACAGGCTTAACTGCGGCTTGGCGAGTGACATCTCTCGACAGTAGAAGTTACAGCAGAGGGCAGTGTAAGCGTCCCCAGACTGGTCATCTGCAATAACTGGACTGACGGTCTTGGAGGTGAAGTGGAACGGTCTCGATGGGAGAATCGTCGCGGGTACGATTCAGCAAAAGCATCTACGAGCGGCGAACAATAAGAGCTTTCTGTACAAGGCGCTCGGACGCTCGTAACTGACGCCTGGACTGACAAATGTCAGCTGTCAAGCGCGCGGGGCGCAGGTCACACACTGGGTGACAAAGTAACACACAGGTGCTACATAGGACACACGAGAAACTGCACACATACTACACATGTGGTACAACATAGCTTACTAGCAAATGACGCTTTTCTGTATAAAAATCGTCACTAAGCAATACTCGAACATGTGAGAACACTGACTGAGAGGAATAATTAATGAACACTCGACTTATATCTTCTCTCAAACTTCTCGACAAATAATGAAAATAAAATGCACACGGTGAAACTACAGCACTCGGGACATCATATGGGTGATATCAGGTTGGTAGACAGCAACCGCCCAGGGAGGTACAGTGGACCCCTGACTATCGGCCAGTCTGAGTATCCGCTGACTATAGTTTCGGTAACTTTTTTTGGCCCAATTTCACCCTTCCCCCGACTATCGGCTGTTTACCTGAGTTTCGGCCCGCGTACCAGACCTGTCCGCCTGTTGTTATTATTGTGTGTTTTGTGTATGTAAAACTATAGTTATTCTTTAAAAAATGAATTTTTTTGTGGATATTTTTGGGTGTCTGGAACAGATTAGTAATTGTATTTACATTATTTCTTATGGGAAATAATGGTTCGACTTTCAGCCAGTTCGAGTTAAGACCTAGCTCCTGGAACGGATTACAGCCGATACTCGGGGGTCCACTGTACTACTGTCCTGCCAAGTGAGTGTAAAACGGAAGCCTGCAATTGTTTTACAAGATGGTAGGATTGCTGGTGAACGTGAACTTGATTTGACCAGAGCATCGGTAAGATGGTGAAGGAAGAAGGATGGGTAAGGATGGAAATTGGGAAATAGGTGGGAGGGGAGAGGGGAAGGGTAGGGTTATAAAGGTAAGTGGCCTATCCACTTTGGTGCAACATAATAAGTGTGTGTGTATGTAGAGTTATACATAAGTAAAGTTTATGAGGAGGATATGCCTTCAACCCATCAGTTACACACAGGTATACTGCTGTATCACAGCATACTATTTGTAATATTTTTTTTTTTTTCGGGAAAGGCTGCCGCAAAAGGTGGTAGTTGCTGGGCTTTCGATGTTGATGGCGGGTAGCCCGGTTCTGAACGAGCAGGTGGTAGTTGTTGATGTTGTTGGAGGCTAGCCCGGAGTTGTTTAAGCAGTTTCTGAGGGTGTTTTCCTGCGAGAATAGAGAGGCTTCCTCGCTGCTGTTTGTGATGGTAACATCAATTGACAAATCAGACTCATTCTCTGAACCCGAACTCACGTCAGAGTCTGTGTCCCCCGGATGTACTGGGGTCTCGGAACTGTCGGTGTTTGAGATAGGAGACACTGGGTCTCGTGAGTGGAGGTCTAGCTCAAGACAGGCTAGTTGCCCAATGGCTGTCTCCCTCTGAGTAGCGTGGGAGCCTGAGCGGTCAGTTAGGTCAGCCTCAATGGCGGTAGATTGTGCAACAGCTTGTGTATCAGGTGCCGTGATCGTCACTTCCCTGCGAGGGGCTGGTTGGGTAGGGGCCAGAGTTTGTGGGGAGGATCCCATATGAGATCGCACTATGTCAGGGTATTGTATGGCTGGGGAACCATTGGCTTCAAACAAGGCATTGAGGAGGGTGCAGCAGAGCCGGTCATCACCCTTTGCCAGGTCCTTTGCTAACAAAAAGAAGGCAGTGCTCTTCATTACTCCCTCTTGGATGGGGCCAGGGGGAATAGGGTAGAAAGGTGTGCCTTGGGCTTGGGGTGGGCTAGGAGTAGGGTGGGGTTGGGTGGGATGGGGTGGGTGGGACATAGGTTGGTTCCAGGCATTGTTGGTTGGAGAAGTAGCAGTGGGGGCACTGGCAGTGTTCCTCCATTCTTATGTTCTTATGATGGAGAGGTAGCAGTGGGAGCACTGCCAGAGCTTGGTAGGTTGGGGAAGGCTCCTTGGGACACAATGGGAGGTGACTGAGCAGTGGTTCTGGTGGTCAGTGCTGACTTCCTGTTGTCCAGGATTTTCTGAATTGCAGCCTTCCTGGCGGGGCAGCCAGGGGAGACAGCGTGGTGCTTATCGCCACAGAGGATGCACTTGGGTTTGCTCCTGTTGGGGCATTCCCTATGAACATGCTCTCCAGCACAGATACTGCAGATGGTGTTCTCCTTGGTGCAATTGTTGGTGTTATGTCCAAACTGGTAGCATCTGAAGCATTGGGTGATTGAGACGAACCTTTCCATACTCACTTGATCAGGTGTGCATTTCATGCCAAAACATTTCAGGCCTTGTTCACAAACAAGCTTGGCCTCATCGGGAGTCTCAAGAATGAGCTTCAGCGATTGTTGGTTGGCCGCATTCCTGTTGAATTTGTATGCATTGAGAACCGTGAACTCATTTTCCCGGTTGATTTCCTCAACAAGTTCATTAGCAGTATACTCACGCATGATGCTGTTGATGCGTGCAACGAACACAGAGCGCTGTGCCTGGAAGTTGTCAGGGGGAATGGGAGTGACACCGTCATTGGCGAGTTTGTCAAGAACATTTCTCTTTAGTAGGTGGAGTAGTTCCTCTTCCGAGGAGAGCAGTAGAATTGCACCAGAATAGGTATCAAAGATATCCACTGGTGCCACCGTGGCATTACTGCGAATGCAGTCAAGTATTTCTCGTTTGGACTTCTTGTCACCAGTGACACGAAATCTGACTCTTATATTAGGCATGATGGCCTGGTAGTTTAAAGCTGTCACAAATAATATGCTGTAAAGAAATTAATTACCTGTGAAAGTGTCATCCTACTTCAGCTGACTTATGAAGGTCAGCCCCTAAGATAGCCTACCCTCGAGGAGGTGAGGGGGATGGGGTTGTTGAGTTTAATATCTTTATTATGCACCCCATACCCATCCTGTGGGCGGTAGTCAAAAGATTACAGAGGTACATAATGGGTCCAGGGACTGGACCTCAAAGTTTGATAGCTGAGCAAGTTACAAAGGTAATGAACTCAGATGGTCACAATCATGACAAGTTACAAAGGTATTTGCAGATTACAGAGGTATATATAGGGTCCAGAGACTGGGCCCCAAAGTTTTGATAGCTGAACAAGGTACAATGGTAATGAATTCACTAGTTACAAGGTAATGAATCATGTAAGTAAATTTACTTACGTCTGTACATGGTGAAACCTGCATAACAGTTGCACTCATGAACAAATTATAAAGCAATGAGCAATCTATTAGTCTACACCCAGCCACAACTGTAATGAGTTATTGGTGCAAATTTTAATTGTTGGGTCACACACACACACACACACACATACACATACACACATACACACACATACATGTATATACATACACATACACACATATATACATACACACACATATATACATACACACACACACACACACACGTGTCAATGCTTTATTTACAGGGAGCAAAGTCAGGGTATTTTTCCAGAATGGTCTGTAATATACCACTGTGGATAAAATACTTTGACATATCTTGAACATTTCTGAGTGAGTAGTCTCTGAATTCATTAATTTTATCGCACTCCAGTACATAATGACGCAGGGTGTGACAATAATCCAACTGGCAAAGTTTACATCTTGTTTGGTCTACATCTGGTGGTGGTGATTTAACCTGCCAAAGATACTTGTAACCCAGCCGGAGGCGGGCGGTAGTGACATCCAAGAGTCTGCTTATTTTGTTGGATGCACCATAGACATGTGGCTCCTCCTGCATGATAGAATGATGATAGATGGATTGACTGGTGTCAATCTCCCTGAGTCTTAAGTCAATAAAATTCAGTTGAAGTTCTTTTCGTATTATTGTTCTCAAACTGCTAACTGACAAGCCAAGATTGTAATCTATCCCCTCTTTGAAAGCATAAAACTTAGCCAATTTATCAGTTCTATCATGCATCTGGAGACCAATGTGAGATGGAATCCACAGCATGTGCACTCTGACTCTACTATCCAGAATCCTACCATACCTGTGCCTGGCTTCTGACACAAGCATGCTACAAGTTATACTTGATGAGTAGAGAGCATTTATGGATGACAGAGAATCAGTTACAATTAGAGAGTTAACCTTAGATACATGGACGCATTTGAGTGCAAGGAGTATGGCAAACAGTTCTGTCTGAAGGGTAGAGGCCCAGTTATTGATGCGTGCTCCAATTTCTTTAAGAGAGCCATCACTCTGTATAACAGTATTATTATAATCAAAAGGAACCGCTAAACCTACCAGGGTCATACTGCGCTGCAGGGTAGGAATTGATGCAGGATCTAAGGATAAAGGTGGAGATGACAATGAAGGTAAAGTTAGGACGGGCTGTGAGGAGTGCTAAAGGAAGGATTATCAAAGTTTGTGTAGTAAATCAATTGCTGTCAAAAAGTCGAAGAGGGAGTCTGTGTCAAAGGTGGGGCCGTCAGCAAGGAGGAAAAATAAAGGGCGTTAGACGGTGACGACGTCGGAGGAAAATTTTGAGTGCTCGTTGGGGCCCAAGGCAAAGATCGACCGGATTTTAAAAAACACACAGGCTACCGGATGGTCAAAATGCCTTGTTTTAAATCGCCAAAAGGCGAAGTTGCCGAAAAATAAGAAGACAGGAAAGTCAGGACAGCAATGTGAAGAGTGTTTTCTGTGGATAGGCCAGTACTCGCCTAATTCACCTAATTGTGGTTGCAGGGGTCGAGACTCAGCTCCTGGCCCCGCCTCTTCGCTGTCTGCTACTGGGTCTCTGCTCTCCCTGCTCCATGAGCTTTATCATACCTTGTCTTAAAACTATGTATGGTTCCTGCCTCCACTATATCTTTCTCTAGACTATTCCACTTCCTGACTACTCTGTGGCTGAAGAAATGCTTCCTAACATCCCTTTGACTCATCTGAGTCTTCAGCTTCCAGTTGTGTCCCCTTGTTTCTGTGTTCCCTCTCTGGAACATCCTGTCACTGTGTGTAGTGGTTTGGGTGATGGGGGGGTTGGGGGGGATGGTGGGGGTAGAGAGGGGGAACAAGCAGGCTAGTCACCGCCTTACCCTCTTGAAGGGATGGGGCTCGAAGTGACAGCAAGCAAGTTTTCCTCTCAGCTCTGGTCAAGAATTACTCAGGATAACCCAAAAACAGCTTGGGAATCAGTGTTCAGAGCAGGAGCGCAGACCAATGTCAATGTCGTGTGTGATGTGTCGATTGCTGGTGTCTCTTTTTCTCATAAACATGTAAGATTCCAGGTATGTCTTGCTACTTCTGTTTACACTTAGGTCACACTTCACATGTATATATACAAGCATATATATACACACCCCTCTGGGTTTTCTTCTATTTACTTGCTAGTTCATTTCCTCTTATCTCCATGGGGAAGTGGAACAGAATTCTTCTTCCGTAAGCCATGCGTATCGCAAGAGGCGACTAAAATGCCAGGAGCTGTAATCCGTTCCAGAAGCTCGGCTTAACACCGAAATGGCTGATAGCCGAAATATTTTCCATAAGAATTAATGTAAATACGTACTACAATTAATCCGTTCCAGACAAAAAAAAATAAAAATTAAATCAGTATTACATACCTTTATTGAAGACTAATGCTGGCTTCTGGAAGATAGGGAGGAGGAAAGAGGGAGGAGTTATTGTTTGGAAGGGGAATTTCCCTCCATAAGGACTTCAGGTAGCAAAGCCCTCTCTGGGGTTACTTCCTTTCTTTGTCTTTTAATGCCACTAGGACCAGCTTGAGTCACTCCACCAACTATACTCCCTGCATGCCTGCTACACTCCCTGCCTTCCTGTTACACTCCCTGCATGCCTGCTACACTCCCTGCATGCCTGCTACACTCCCTGCATGCCTGCTACACTCCCTGCATGCCTGCTACACTCCCTGCATGTCTGCTACACTCCCTGCATGTCTGCTACACTCCCTGCATGTCTGCTACACTCCCTGCATGCCTGCTACACTCCCTGCATGCCTTTTACACTCCCTGCATGCCTGTTACACTCCCTGCCTTCCTGTTACACTCCCTGCCTTCCTGTTACACTCCCTGCCTTCCTGCTACACTCCCTGCATGCCTGCTACACTCCCTGCATGCCTGCTACACTCCCTGCATGCCTGCTACACTCCCTGCATGCCTGCTACACTCCCTGCATGCCTGCTACACTCCCTGCATGCCTGCTACACTCCCTGCATGCCTGCTACACTCCCTGCATGCCTGCTACACTCCCTGCATGCCTGCTACACTCCCTGCATGCCTGCTACACTCCTTGCCTCTATGCCTGCCTGCCTACCTTGAATTCTATCATATTTATCACTTTCTTTATGAAAGGAACTTTACTAAGAACTTTCTTTGGAGCCATGGTTACTTATTTCGCAGTTGCACTGAAAAAAAAAACACCAAAAACAATGCAAAACAAGCGAAATGTTTGGATGAATGAGCAGAAGCTTCCTCACACACAGAGAGACACAGGCAGACTGATGCTCAAGCGGCCCCAGCCGGCAGATGGATGCGTCCCATTCGGCTGATCACCGAAATAACAGCCGATAACCAGAAGCCGAAAAACCGGCCTATAACCAAGTTGGCCGATAACAGGAACAGCCGATAACCGGGGGTCCACTGTACTAATTTTAAAGAGAAACTTTTGTTTTTCTTTTTAGGTCACCCTGCCTTGGTGGGATAGGGCCAGTTTGTTGAAAAAATGAAAAATGTATGTGTAGTGAGACCTAAGTGTAAGTAGAAGTAGCAAGACGTACCTGAAACCTTACATGTTCACGAGACAAAAAAAAACACACCATCAATCCTACCATCATGTAAAACAATTACAGGTTTCCGCTTCACACTCACTTGGCAGGATGGTAGTACCTCCCTGGGCGGTTGCTGTCTACCAACCTACTACCAGATATTTTCTCCTTTACATGTATGTAGTTATTTATACAGAAGGGTTTAAATTTTATTTAATTATAATTTTTTTTTTTTTCAGAAACTTTGGTATATTTCTTTCGTCTTCTAAGTTATTCTTTGGTAAATATACCTGTATTGTTTTCTGGCGAAGAGTATAGACTGCTGTTACTTACATAGGAGCATAGTGAGAGAGGAATGAATACCTCTGGCATTGCAACAACAAGGTGATTAAGACTGAACTCAACACACTGATTAGTCCTGTATACTATTAAGAACAAACTCCAAACCTTAAAAATTAAATCAGTGAAAGATCATTTTTGTTTGTCTTATAGAATTTGAGTACATACACAATGAAGATGATTAAAAATTTGGAAGAAGCCAACCTCAGATACAATTTAGCACAAGATTGCTTGCAATATAAGCATCTTTGCCAAATATGAAGGTGAGAGCAAAGCTTCTCTTTGCAGTGGCATGACCAGCAGGTGCTGTATAGACAAGGGAGGTTCATGCAGTGTGCAAAGTAAGGGCAAGTCTCACAGTTCATTAGGTGTCAATGAGTTAGTTGGTTATGACTGATGCACAGAGCAAGAGCAGTCCCCTACCTTTGTAGCATATGTGGAACCTCTAGAGTCAAACCACAGAAGTGATCTTGTAAGGGAAGATTATCAAGCCTACTTACTGGATCTTATAAGAAAAGATAACCAAGTATTGATATTATTTTTATACTGATAATCTATTTAAAGGTATTTCTTATATTTTCTCACTTGTAAATGTTTGCTGAGGCAATCCTCATTAAGCATTTTTCACTACAGGTAAATAGGAGCTGTTTTGCTGTTAGGTGTAATTTTTTGTCAAGTGTTTCTGGTGTTCCCTAATATGTCTATATTACTTCAAAGTACTGTTTTATTATACAGTACTATTTCATTATAATATCTGCCGCCTTGTCGAATTTCATGAACTCGGTGATTTCAGAATTGGACTTTTAATAGATAAAATTATTATTTTCACAAATCACAGAACAAGTGGAGCTTGATCCCATGGTAGCTGAATCCTAAAACTTGCAGGCCAGTGCATTATTATTATTATAATCAAAAGAAGTGCTAAACCACAAGGGTTACACAGCAGGCCAGTGCATTGTCCACTTTACCATAGAGGCCTAATAAGGTTCATCCATCTAGGTATATTTCTATACCTAGTTGGATGAATCTTATGAGACCGGTACGGTCCAGTGCATAACACACTGGCCTATAAATTTTAGGACTCGATTGCCATGGGTTTGAGCTTCCACCGTACTATGACTTATTACAATCAAAACTTAAGTACTAAATCTACAAGGGTCTCTGATTTGTTCAAGATTTCGTGAGTCATTATTTTCACTGCATTTTTTTTTGTGTTCTCATTTCTTGCTGAACAGTGCTATAAGTGTTTTGTAGCTGTGGGGTGACAAATACTGTAACTCGTATCACATGATCTACATGTTTAAATCAATGATTTATTTAATAGTGCAGATATTACCATAACACTAGGAAGGTATTCTGAAGGATATCATTGCTTTAAAATTGTTTACTTTCTCTTTGTGACTAAATATTTTAACTAATGCTCTATTTTAATGCTTTACTGATATTACTTAACTGCTATTTTTTCACTATTATCATAGCTTAAATACTCGACTATACTTATATTGTAAATTAATCCATTCCAGGAGCTATTACTTAACACGAAGTTTACGAAATTCGAACCCTTATTTCCCATAAGAAATAATGTAAATACAATTAATCCGTTCCACACAAAAAATATTCACATACAAAATAATTAAAAATAATATATATATACATTTACTTATCTTTATTGAAGAGTTGCAGGCATCTGGAAGATAGGGTAATGAGTAATGAAGGTCCTCTTGGGCATTTTCTTCCAAAACAGGCCTGTTTCATCACAATTAAACACTTGTTGGGGGAGGAATTCTTCAGCCTCTACGAAGGGGAATCCCCACTCCCTGCATGCCTGCTACACTCCCTGCATGCCTGCTACACTCCCTGCATGCCTGCTACACTCCCTGCATGCCTGCTACACTCCCTGCATGCCAGCTACACTCCCTGCATGCCTGCTACACTCCCTGCATCAATGCTAAACTCCCTGCATCAATGCTAAACTCCCTGCCTCAATGCTAAATTCCCTGCATGCCTGCTAAACTCCCTGCATGAATGGTAAACTCCCTGCATGCCTGCTAAACTCCCTGCATGAATGCTAAACTCCCTGCATGCCTGCTAAACTCCCTGCATGAATGATACTCCCTGAATGCCTGCTAAACTCCCTGCATGAATGCTAAACTCCCTGCATCAATGCTAAACTCCCTGCATGCCTGCTAAACTCCCTGCATGCCTGCTAAACTCCCTGCATGCCTGCTAAACTCCCTGCATGCCTGCTAAACTCCCTGCCTCAATGCTAAACTCCCTGCATGCCTGCTACACTCCCTGCATGAATGCTACACTCCCTGCATGCCTGCTAAACTCCCTGCATGAATGCTAAACTCCATGGATCAATACTAAACTCCCTACCTCAATGCTAAACTCACTGCATGCCTGCTACACTCCCTGCATGAATGCTACACTCCCTGCATGAATGCTACACTCCTGCATGAATGCTAGCAACTCCCTGCATGAATGCTACTCTCCCTGCATGAATGCTACCTCCCTGCATGAATGCTACACTCCTGCATGAATGCTACACTCCCTGCATGAATGCTACACTCCTTGCATGAATGGTAAACTCCCTGCATGAATGATACTCCCTGCATGCCTGCTAAACTCCCTGCATGCCTGCTAAACTCCCTGCATCAATGCTAAACTCCCTGCCTCAATGCTACACTCCCTGCATGCCTGCTACACTCCCTGCATGAATGCTAAACTCCCTGCATGAATGCTACACTCCCTGCATGCCTGCTACACTCCCTGCATGCCTGCTACACTTCCTGCATGCCTGCTACACTCCCTGCATGCCTGCTAAACTCCCTGCATGCCTGATAAACTCCCTGCATGCCTGCTAAACTCCCTGCATGAATGATACTCCCTGAATGCCTGCTAAACTCCCTGCATGCCTGCTAAACTCCCTGCCTCAATGCTAAACTCCCTGCATGCCTGCTACACTCCCTGCATGAATGCTACACTCCCTGCATGCCTGCTAAACTCCCTGCATGAATGCTAAACTCCATGCATCAATGCTAAACTCCCTGCATGCCTGCTAAACTCCCTGCCTCAATGCTAAACTCCCCGCATGCCTGCTACACTCCCTGCATGCCTGCTACACTTCCTGCATGCCTGCTACACTCCCTGCATGCCTGCTAAACTCCCTGCATGCCTGCTAAACTCCCTGCATGCCTGCTAAACTCCCTGCATGAATGATACTCCCTGAATGCCTGCTAAACTCCCTGCCTCAATGCTAAACTCCCTGCATGCCTGCTACACTCCCTGCATGAATGCTACACTCCCTGCATGCCTGCTAAACTCCCTGCATGAATGCTAAACTCCATGCATCAATGCTAAACTCTCTGCATGCCTGCTAAACTCCCTGCCTCAATGCTAAACTCCCTGCATGCCTGTTACACTCCCTGCATGAATGCTACACTCCCTGCATGCCTGCTAAACTCCCTGCATGAATGCTAAACTCCATGGATCAATACTAAACTCCCTACCTCAATGCTAAACTCACTGCATGCCTGATAAACTCCCTGCATGAATGCTACACTCCCTGCATGAATGCTACACTCCCTGCATGAATGCTACACTCCCTGCATGAATGCTACACTCCCTGCATGAATGCTACACTCCCTGCATGAATGCTACACTCCCTGCATGAATGCTACACTCCCTGCATGAATGATACTCCCTGCATGCCTGCTAAACTCCCTGCATGCCTGCTAAACTCCCTGCATGCCTGCTAAACTCCCTGCATGCCTGCTAAACTCCCTGCATGCCTGCTAAACTCCCTGCCTCAATGCTAAACTCCCTGCCTCAATGCTACACTCCCTGCATGCCTGCTACACTCCTTGCATGAATGCTAAACTCCCTGCATGAATGCTAAACTCCCTGCATGAATGCTAAACTCCCTGCATGAATGCTACACTCCCTGCATGCCTGCTACACTCCCTGCATGCCTGCTACACTCCCTGCATGCCTGCTACACTCCCTGCATGACTGCTACACTCCCTGCATGCCTGCTAAACTCCCTGCATGCCTGCTAAACTCCTTGCATGCCTGCTAAACTCCCTGCATGCCTGCTAAACTCCCTGCATGAATGATACTCCCTGAATGCCTGCTAAACTCCCTGCATGCCTGCTAAACTCCCTGCCTCAATGCTAAACTCCCTGCATGCCTGCTACACTCCCTGCATGAATGCTACACTCCCTGCATGCCTGCTAAACTCCCTGCATGAATGCTAAACTCCATGCATCAATACTAAACTCCCTACCTCAATGCTAAACTCGCTGCATGAATGCTACACTCCCTGCATGAATGCTACACTCCCTGCATGAATGCTACTCTCCCTGCATGAATGCTACACTCCCTGCATGAATGCTACACTCCCTGCATCAATGGTAAACTCCCTGCATGCCTGCTAAACTCCCTGCATGAATGATACTCCCTGCATGCCTGCTAAACTCCCTGCATGCCTGCTACACTCCCTGCATGAATGCTAAACTCCCTGCATGAATGCTAAACTCCCTGCATCAATGCTAAACTCCCTGCCTCAATGCTACACTCCCTGCATGCCTGCTAAACTCCCTGCATGAATGCTAAACTCCATGCATCATTGCTAAACTCCCTACCTCAATGCTAAACTCCCTGCATGCCTGCTACCCTGTATGCTAAACTCCTGCATGAATGCTAAACTCCCTGCATGAATGCTAAACTCCCTGCATGAATGCTAAACTCCCTGCATGCCTGCTACACTCCCTGCATGAATGCTACACTCCCTGCATGAATGCTACACTCCCTGCTTGAATGCTACACTCCCTGCATGAATGCTACACTCCCTGCATGAATGCTACACTCACTGCATGAATGCTACACTCACAGCATGAATGCTACCACAGGGGTGCCACTAGGAAGCTTCTTTGGACCCAAGGTGACTTATTTCACAGTGACAGTCACTAAACCACCAAAAAAGACACCAAATGTATTGTGAATGTTTGAAAGACCGCACTGGGTAATGTTCTCTCAATACAATGGTAAACAACGCTTCACTGGCGGGCATCCTACGTCCTGCGCAGGCACGGAGCAGGCAGACAGGTCTAATACGTTACGAAACACGAGCCAGTTTACGATTCTCGAAATTGAAAAAAAGCTTACGAAACACGATTTTTACGAAATAAGAACCTTACGAAACTCGGGGGTCCACTGTAATTCTTACCATTTAGTTTTAAGTTAATTTTAATTCTGCCCACAATGCTCTGCATATTAGGGGCTTTTGGCATGTACACCTCTTGTAATCTCATAACCCATTGTAATTCTTTGTATCTTGTTACAATAAACTATTACTATAAAGTTATCGAGTTTGAATAAGCCACCACTATTATTATTATATGAACATTTATCATATTTTATAATTGCCGATTCTATAATATTTTGTTTTAAGCCAAGAGGAGCAAGGAACCAATACTCTGGCTTCTGACCAATTTGCAGAATTATTGAAGACCCTGATGTGGCTGAAAAATCGCATTTGATTCCTGCACAGTTCATATCGAATATCGGTGTTGTGATATTCTGACATTTAGAGGTTTGCCAGTCTGTCCCTCATAAGTTGCAGTCATTGCAAGAGCACCTGTAAACACCAACACAGTGATGAGGAGAATTCTTTATCAAAATGCTTTTAACGTTCTGTGAATTCTCAGCTACTTGTATGTTGAATTTTTTTAGGGCATTCGGCAGTACAGATAAATTTTTGTTGTATGGGAGAACCAGCACATGCTTGATCCGAGGTGTTATCCTGGATTCAGGATGCTAGACCTAGCTAGCACAAAATGGCTTGTCCCAACATGCTAACCCAGATTTTACTATTAACCTGTCGAGGAAAATGTGCTAAAATGGTATTTTATAGCATATTTTGACGTTTTAGAGCGGTTTGAGTGCTTTTCTGAGAAAAATCATTTTTTAGCTAAAATACTTTGATTATCAAACTTTTAAATAGAATTTCTACTGCAATAGAAATTTATGGGAAAAGTAAGCGAAATTTTGCCCGTGATCAACAGACAGCCCTGGCATGTAAACATTAAGTTTTCTGTTTCATTATTCTCAGTCCCCTTTATATGTAATCTAATAAATGATCTTGCCACTCTAGTGGTACCCTGTTGAACTTTTGTTTGGCCTGGTTTTCCAGCGAGACCTATTAGCTCTGTGGGATCAGCAACTTATGCCTTGTCAAAATGGTTGGTAAAAATATTTACTAGTGCTTGGCAACATTTCTGAAGTTCACATTACAGTGGACCCTCGACTAATAATCTTAATCCATTCCAGGAGCTAGACCTTTACACGAAAAAATCGTTATTCGAAACCTTATTTCTCATAAGAAATAATGTAAATACAATTAATCCGTTCCAGATATCCAAAAATATTCACAAAAATACATTTTTTAAATAACTATAGTTTTACATACAGAAAACACACACAAATACTACATACAATATTAAATTTATAAATAAATATTGAAATAATGTTTAAAATAACATTTACTTACCTTTATTGAAGAGACTTGCTGGCATCTGGAAGATAGGGAGGAGGACAGGGGGAGGGGGTAGTGATTGGAAGAGGAATCCCCACTCCCTGCATGCCTGCTACACTCCCTGCATGCCTGCTACACTCCCTGCATGCCTGCTACACTCCCTGCATGCCTGCTACACTCCCTGCATGCCTGCTACACTCCCTGCATGAATGCTACCACTGGGGTGCCACTAGGAAGCTTCTTTGGACCCATGGTGACTTATTTCACAGTGGCAATCACTAAACCACCAAAAAAGACAACAAATGTATTGTGAATGTTTGAAAGAGCGCGCTGGGTATTGTTCACTCGAGTGTAAACAACGCGAGACTGCCGTCCTTGGCGGAGGCGCGCAAGCACAGGGCAGGCGGACAGGTCTGGTACGTATCGCTACCCGAGTAAAGATCGCTACACGAGAAAAATATTGACCGTAAAAAGCAATCGTTACCCGAAAAAATCATTGTTTGGAATGATCGTTACTTGGGGTTCCACTGTACAGTGGACCCCCGCCTTAACGAGCAAAATTCATTCCAGAAGCCTGCTCAAGTGCCATTACCGAACGAATTTACTTCCTTAAGAAATAATGTCAGGTAGGTTAGTCTATTTCAGACCACCAAAAATACACTTCCACAAGCACTTACAATATTATACGTACTTACATAATTGTACGATTTCCGGGGTGTTCAGGTGTTCATTAGGCGGGGGTCCACTGTATCTGGAATAATAATTAGAAGATTTCTCCATGTCATTCGATAAGAACACCATTATTGAGCTGATTAAGTTATTGCACGTTTGAGTTTGAAGGGAAATATTACTCTCGAAGGCAGGGAATGGCTATGGGAAATCCATTGTTTTTCCTCTTAAAAAATTTCTATGGAGTTTTTCAAGGATGGGCTGTTGAAAGACATTCTGCCCTGCAAAGCTATATGGTTCAGATATGTGGATGATATCTTGTGTCTTTGGCGAATGATATGGCCCTGGATACATTTTTGCCGACACTTAACACTCTGATCCCGTCTATTAAAATCACTATAGAGAAAGAAGTGGAATCAAAACCTCCATTCTTAGTCGTGTTGATGCACCAGTATAAAGGAAGGCCACTAATGTGTGCTCATACATTCACTATTATTCCAACCATAAGACGAGTAAAAAGAAGCATCTTTCTCACTGTTTGAGAGCTTACCAAGTGTGCAGCCCAATTTCTCAATGAAAAAATTAGGAAAATATTTGATATTGCCATGAAACTGCAGTACTCCTAAGGAATTTGTAGAATCAGCATTGCTGGCAGCTAGGAAAACTTACCATAGGGCTGAACCCAGGATAACGCCTCAGATCAAGAATGCACTGGTTCTCCCATACAATGATAATTTATCTGTCCTGCAAACTGCTGTCAGTGCACAATGTAATATGGTGGCCACCATATGCTTTGTTTCTCCACATAGGATATTTTGCCTTCAACTTGAAAGCAACCATAGCAATAACAATTGCAGCATCACTCAACCATTAGCTATATACCACCTATGGAATGGGACATATTCAGTTTTACTTCAAGGGATTGTAATGCCAATTTTTTTTTTCTAGAAAGAACCCTTCATAAAGATTCCCTTCCATTTCCTCTTGAGAATTATTGAAGGCTGTTTTCTGCATATTTTTTATAAATAAATTTTTCATTATTTAGTTTTAGGTTAAGGAAATACAAATGATAACAACAGTTTATTTCATGTATCATATTACATGGCTGTGACATATACAGTACTTACACTTCGTAAAAAACTAAAGCCAACTTCTCTTGCTCAAATATCTACATTAAAGGTACAAGCAGCTAAAATACACCTACTGTACATGTTATGATGCACTGAGTTATTTAGGGATACTGGCTTCCCTAACCCCCATAATAAATAAAGCATATTTCTCTATTACTCTTGCTGAACAAGAAAATATGGCCACAGTTTTCTTCTGTTCCACCAAAAAAAAAAAATTAATAGCTATTTTGGTATGAAAATTTCCACTTATGAGTAAATTAATTTAATGACTATCACTGTTTAGAAGCATCAGGATATATAGGTAATTTCTTGAATATTTTTACAATAAATTAATTTACAAATGAGCATACAGTATACAAGATTGAGAATGTTAGTGGTGTACTGTCAGTACAATGGCAAGCTACATGGAAGCTACCGATACTGACACATAAATTTAAGCCTTTGGCATGACACTACACTTGACACCTGAAACATTGCTGTGCATGGAGTCACCCCACTTGTGTGCTGCTGCCTTTATCTCGACACTAAAGCCATTACTACTGAAAATGAAGTGGCTAATATTTTTGTGGTATGGTTTACACACACACACACACACACAGGCATCTTAAATTCAACTTAGAAAACAAATTGTTTATTATTGTGCCTAGAAAGTAAGCCAGTAAAAAATTTGATAAATTTACCATTTTTAGTGTACACATTAAACATTTAGTGAAAATAAATCTTTCAGTTGTTTATTACACTACTTTATATGCCTTCTAAATATATCAAAGGATTTGCATACTGTTCACCTGCTTGGTCTGAAATATACTATTTGCCCCTCAGGAAAATCCTCATAAAATATTTAGTCAATTTTTTAAAGTAGGACTGGTTGGATGCCTGTAAACAAAATTCAGGGTTGTTGTAATAAGAAAATTGCTAAAATTTTGTTAAAATATAAAAAAATTAAATTGTCATTACTGTTATTTGTCTAAATCATATCCTTGTGTTGCAGTCAATGACATTTAAAATTAACTATTCTGTAATTATTATGAGTATATAATTAGCTATTACAATAACAAATGAGAGCAAATAAGGAGGTAGATACGCTAGAGTCATCGGTGATCATGGTACACACTAATGCGGTTATCTCCATGCACGGCACACATCAACAGTGGATGACTAGTAAATGAGAACTTGTGGGAGCTAAAGCACACACATTACCCTGCTACATTTATTACTCTTATTGATTTATTTCATGGAGTGGAGGGAGTGTTAAAACTGTAGGGGTCATACAGTGCCTTGGGTAATGGGAGGCAATCTGATTAGTTAACTTGTTTAGGGAATGGTGGGTTGGGGCACCATACATCTAATATTTCAAACTGGCTGGAATACTAGAGCATGGGTTAGTCCCCCACATGTCAGTCATGAGATAAGAAAATGTTTGTAATAATATCAATTTTCAGGCTGACAAACAATTCCCACATGACTGCACGTGAGCACACAAGAGTTCCTGGGTTGAGTTGGCACATGAGCTAAACTTTAGTTAAATTGCTGTTGTGGTGGGATGGGCACCAAACATCAATATTCAGAAACCTGTTCAATGTTTTACACTCCAGGATAATTGTATACCTTACACATCTGCAGCTGCACATGAATGTGTATACACCAAGTTTGCTTCTATTTTTTTTAAGCTCGTGCTCTTGTAGCATTTCCTTTCAATTCATATGGGAAAGTAGGTTAGAATTCTTCCTCTGTAAGCAATTTATTCCATGGAAGGCAATTAAAATGCTAGGAGCAAGGGGACTAATAACCCATTTTGTATCAATTACTAAAGGAGGAGAATTTTAAAACTGAATTGTATGAATGTGCATGAGTTATAGTACAGGTAAGAAAATCGACTGCTAATGTCATGAATGAAACTAAGCTGGATGTCCTCCTATTAAGAAAAGCAAAGCTAAAAGGGGTGTGAAAATTTCAACGAGTTACATGGTTTAAAGCAGATATACCTCAGAACTAGAGCCTAAGGAGTAGACATTAAATGACAGACTATATGAAAAAAAAATGGGGGTATAAATGTTTAAATTCAAGAATTACATGAATTAAAATATAAATGGGTTACAGTAAATTTTTATGCACCTTTCGTACAAGATGTGGAGATTTTGTGAGACTCGACAACTGTATAGGGACTTTTGAACCAAGAGGAAAAAATAATTGTAAGGTATACCTAAATGCTGAAGTGAGAAAGACTTGTAAACAATGTAGTAGAAAAGGAGTAAATATTAGGAGGCCCTCAAATTGAATTATATAAAGAAAGGGTTTAGAAAAAAAAATTTAAGTAGATGACATATATTGCAGTGACAGCAGTTTGCTAGACTTCTTTAGTAGATTAGTGTAATTGGTAGACTTCTCAACAAGAGAATTATTTAAAATCATTTAGTGGTAGAAATGTTAGGAGTAAAAGGTAGATAGCATAACAGACAATGGAGTCAGTGGGTAAGACAGAAATGAATGTCGGTGAACTAGAAAAGACATGGACTAGATAGAGGTATGAGTTAGATTAAGACTAGTGCATGCAGCAATTTGTAATCACCAGGGTGGACCTGAGTGAGTGAGGAAAAGTTAGCATACAAGAGACTTTTCTTTCAACACGTCGGCCGCTTCCCACCGAGGCAGGGTGGCCCAAAAGGAAAAACGAAAGTTTCTCCTTTTACATTTAGTAATATATACAGGAGAAGGGGTTACTAGCCCCTTGCTCCCAGCATTTTAGTCGCCTCTTACGACATGCATGGCTTACGGAGGAAGAATTCTGTTCCACTTCCCCATGGAGACAGACTTTTATAATGTAAAAAAGATGAGAGAGAAAGAGGTTCAAGAGGAACAAGACTGCAAAATGTGAAATAGAATGGACAAGTGTCTCTAAGCAAATTTTGGAGATGTTAAGTTAAGAAAGCCTGGGGAGCAACTCAACTTGACAGTTAAAAATACAAGAGTTAACATACAAAAACATATTTTCAAAGTTAGAGAGTATGAAGTTAGTTCTAGATATCAGGCCCCTCAACAAAGGTTCTCAAGACACCAGCTATGGCTCATGCTCTAAGGAATTGGACTTGCTCTTGCTTGGATTGAAACAATGCCTTTCAGTCCTCCCAAGAGCTGTATGACTCCTACAGGTCAACAACATATGAGAACAAGGACAAAAATCACAAAAGACAAAGAAAACAAATATACAAGTGCTGAACAGTTTGTAGAAGAAATATATTACTGGATGCATAAATAGGAATGTATCAGAGTGCAGTGGTGGTGACACTTGTATGGATGTGAAGTTTGAATGTTGCAGTGAGGAGGCTGTGGAAGTGTCTGGGTAGAAATTTATGCAAATTGAATATTAGGTAGAGAATAAGGAACAAAGAATTAGAAGACAGTGTGGCTATCCTAAAGGTGACCCTTGTCAATTTAGTGCTTTATTTGATTATAATAATATCCTAAAGGTGTAATTCAAATAACAGGTTTTGTTGAGATATTGAAGAAATAACCTCTCCATTATGAAAACAATTTGCTATAACTGCAACTAATAGGGTTGAAGTGCCACAAGATGTACACCAACCAGAAATTGTAACTTGAAACACTGGTAATGAAATTAACAAACAGGAGAAGCTATGTTTTTAAACAATGGTTATATATTTTGTCAATACATTTACAAATGTCTAGCCTGAAACAATTGCTGACCTAAGAAATAATAAAATCACAAAACTTCTATCATGAAGTTCTAAAGTTCCCAAACATTACAGAAAATTTAAGAGGCTAATTTATGAATATACTGATGGAGAAATTTAGTTAAGCATTCTTGAGGCATTACTCGACAAAACCCATAGTAAAATTGCTGAAAATCTTGAATCACGGAAACTTCTTGGGAATCTAAATTCAACTAACACTATATGGCACATTGGTACAAAGGAAATTTTAAGTGGCCTATAAGTAAAGATATCACCCAAAATTGAAGACCCCTACAACACTGAAGAAAATTAGTTCTAAGAGCAGCTGAGAAACTTTTGATACAATATCTAGAAATATTAAATTCAAACAAAAAAAAAAAATCCAAAAGTAGCCACCAGTGGGCTATACCCTTCAATGTCTATATATTAAGTTTGAAGTAAATCTACCAAGGTGTTTTCACAAATAACATGTCAACGAAAAACCTACATGGGTGTTTTTTAGAAGACATCCATCTGGAAATAAGGCAGAAATAAAAAATTTTAAGGACATAACCTCTACGGAATTATCATATAATGTAACACGATACAAATTGCCAGCTACTTTTAAAACCTTGAATACTAGAAAACTAACTCGAGCTGGTCAGATGCCTTTCAGTACATTACTAGTTACTATTAGCACCATTGTAGACTTTACAAATAATTTCAATACACTGCTGCCTTTACACCTGGATTGTATAAAAGAAAAACCTAAAATTCTTTCAAATTAAGTACATAATAGCAGAATAAATTGTTTTTGTACATTTGCTATAGCTTTTCTTGCTATTGTATTAAATCACCTAAATACCAATTATTGATTTATTCAATTAATTTTACTTCCCATTATTATTAGTACACACATCATATTCACTTCTGCATAAAGGCAATTCAGTATAATATACATGCTGACATTTAGTTTTTACTCATATGCATCTGTATGAAATGCTTCCCTCATTAGGTGAGCTTCAACATCAAACATACTACACTGCAGTAGTGCTTAAATTTCAGTATAATAAAGAAATCTTTAGTAGTACATATATGGACATTTTCGATGCTGTCTTATCCCTGAAAATATTACTGGTACTACAAACCGACAGCTTGTACAAATTTAAATGCAAGTCTGGTATTCCTCTATATACAAGCCACCTCAAAACTGATCACCCCCCTTCATCTTCCTCCATTCCCAAAAAGTGGGTAAATATTATCTTCTAATTATATATCATGTAAATCTGATAACCCTGAGAAACCTGTTGCCACCCTTCACATACTTCTTATGTGCTTATAGAAAGAATAATTCTTATTCACATGGCTTATTCTTTTTGTCATTTCCAAACATGACAACTAATGACCATCTCTGCAACTTCTATCTTAATACTCAGTAATTTGAGTATCTTATTTTTTCAAAATACAGTACTGTACCCACAATAATTAAATAGCACTTTACATAGAACAATAATAGGTTGTATAATGTGTACTGACAAACAACTTAAGTACAGAACCATATGCAGCAATATAAATTTACTGATCACACAAACACTGATAAAAAAATAACATGCTTAGGAATTTCTTCATTTAATTCATAAGCTCTGCATTATTACTTCTTAGCAGTGATGTACGAGTACATAACTGAGCAGTGACTGGTGGTCACTTTACATACATAGTCTTGTGAATTTCACAACACACACCATCTAGTCCTAACTAGGATTAATAGCACCTCATCACTGTTTACAGCTTAGTTTTTGTTCAGCTTCTTTACTGAACTGCAGGCAGTCTCTTTTCTGAACCACCGTTTAATAGAAAAAATAAATGCACTTCTCAACAAGAGTAATTACAATAAATAAATGCACATAAATTGTCTTTTTTTTTTTTGAACACTTCTTTTCAAATGTTACTTATCTTTGCTTTTCAATAGTGAATTTATGCCATAGACAAGTCAAAAGGCTTTGTTTCAGAGCAGTTTTAAGCTATATGGCAACTTTTTTTTTTTTCAACTAAAGCTACAGCCTCCTAGGCAAAGTTCAAATCTTTCAGTAAGACAGTATGTCTTCTTGTTGTGGCACTGGTTTAAGGCACTGTATGAGGTGTCATACTGGGAGCAGTAGTGGTGAGTACATCAGCTGCTGCAGCAATAGCTTAGTGTGAAGTAAAAGCATCTGACGTAAGAGGTGACTCGCAACTGCTAGGTGGAGTATCCAAATGAGGCATTGACAAGTTTAGGTACTCCTGAAATAAAAAAATGCATTTTAGACATTGAAAATAAATTCTACCTCTTAATGTATGCCAATAGCTTTTTTTTTTTTTTTTAATGTAAATATTTGTTGAACAAATGTCCCAGAATTTGTAAATAAAATTAAGTGAAACACATTTTTAAAGGAATATATTTTGATAACTTGCTGTTTCTACATCTTGAAATTAAAGATAAATGTGCTTTTATACCTGCTAAAGAAATGTACACACATGGAAACCAATCTTTAGAATGCTTGAGTAAAATAATCTAGAAATCCTTCAGACATTCAAAATGGCTACAAGTGTAAAACAACACAGTGCAAGTATTAAAATAGAAAACAGAAAAATCTAAAAACATTTTTAGAGTAATGTGGGACTGGCATGAAACAAAAACATAACCAACACTGGAAGATAGGTGTCCCCTTTTACTTTCTCACAAATAGCAATAATTCTTAAAATACTGTAATGTAATATAGGAAACTTTTTTTTTTTTAACACACCAGCCTTTGCCCGAGGTAGGGTGAACCAAAAATAGAGGAAACACATTCACTCTTATTCAAGCACTGTCTAGCAAGAAGTGTGCTGACATCACAGTGCAGATGGGCCTCCGAACTGCAACATCTTCACCCCCTCCTTTAGAGTACTTCCCACCTCCAGAACTTGAGGCCAGCTAATGAATTCCCTCAATCCCTTCATTCAAATTCAAATTTTTATTTCTTTGTAAAATTTATAATGTGTGACTGACATGTTATAAGGAGTTTATTTCCATGCATAGTTTAAAATGTGTAATTTCAATATTGATTTGCAAGTGCAAAGAAAGCCACTGTCATGCTGAGGCATTTTGGGCAGACTAAACCTAATGCTTTACAGACTACTTAATACTAGACATCTATATCATAGTTGGTTCGAATTGAATATTGATTTTTTATATATCAACAGAGGTAGTTTCAGTATTATATTTTACCACATTTTTTTTATTTTATTATTATTTTTTTTATTAACACATCGGCCGATTCCCACCAAGGCAGGGTGGCCCGAAAAAGAAAAACTTTCATCATCATTCACTCCATCACTGTCTTGCCAGAAGGGTGCTTTACACTACAGTTATAAAACTGCAACATTTACACCCCTCCTTCAGAGTGCCGGCACTGTACTTCCCATCTCCAGAACTCAAGTCCGGCCTGCCGGTTTCCCTGAATCCCTTCATAAATGTTACTTTGCTCACACTCCAACAGCACGTCAAGTATTAAAAACCATATGCCTCCATTCACTCCTATCAAATACGCTCACACATGCTTGCTGGAAATCCAAGCCCCTCGCACACAAAACTTCCTTTACCCCCTCCCTCCAACCTTTCCTAGGCCGACCCCTACCCCGCCTTCCCTCCACTACAGATTTATACACTCTCGAAGTCACTCTGTCTCGTTCCATTCTCTCTACATGTCCAAACCACCTCAACAACCCCTCCTCAGCTCTCTGGACAATCGTTTTGGTAATCCTGCACCTCCTCCTAATTTCCAAACTCCGAATTCTCTGCATTATATTCACACCACACATTGACCTCAGACATGACATCTCCACTGCCTCCAGCCTTCTCCTCGTTGCAACATTCATCACCCATGCTTCACACCCATATAAGAGCGTTGGTATAACTATACTCTCATACATTCCCTCTTTACTTCCATGGACAAGGTTCTTTGTCTCCACAGACTCGAGTGCTCCACTCACCCTTTTCCCCTCATCAATTCTATGATTCACCTCATCCTTCATAGACCCATCCGCCGACATGTCCACTCCCAAATATCTGAATACATTCACCACCTCCATACTCTCTCCCTCCAATCTGATATCCAATCTTTCGTCACCTATTCTTTTTGTTATTCTCATCACCTTACTCTTTCCTATATTCACTTTCAATTTTCTTCTTTTACACACCCTACCAAATTCATCCACCAACCTCTGCAGCTTCTCTTCAGAATCTCCCAAAAGCACAGTGTCATCAGCAAAAAGCAACTGTGACAACTCCCACTTTGTATTTGCTTCTTTATCTTTTAGCCCAACACCTCTTGCCAAGACCCTCGCATTCACTTCTCTTACAACCCCATCTATAAATATATTGAACAACCACGGTGACATCACACATCCTTGTCTAAGGCCCACTTTTACTGGGAAATAGTCCCTTCCCTCCTACACACTCTAACCTGAGCCTCACTATCCTCATAAAAACTCTTCACTGCTTTCAGTAACCTTCCTCCTATTCCATACACCTGCAACATCTGCCACATTGCCCCCTATCTACCCTATCATACGCCTTTTCCAAATCCATAAATGCCACAAAAACATCTTTACCCTTATCCAAATACTGTTCACCTATATGTTTCACTGTAAACACTTGGTCTACACACCCCTACCTTTCCTAAAGCCCCTTGTTCATCTGCTATCCTGCTTTCTGTTTTACTCTTAATTCTTTCAATAATAACTCTACCATACACTTTAAAAGGTACACTCAACAGACTTATTCCCCTATAATTTTTGCACTCTCTTTTGTCCCCTTTGCCTTTATACAAAGGAACAATACACGCTCTCTGCCAATCCCTAGGTACCTTACCCTCTTCCATACATTTATTAAATAATAGCACCAACCACTCCAAAATTATATCCCCACCTGCTTTTAACATTTCTATCTTTATCCCATCAATCCCAGCTGCCTTACCCCTTTCATTCTACCCACTGCCTCACGAACTTCCCTACACCCACAACTGGCTCTTCCACACTCCTACAAGATGTTATTCCTCCTTGCCCTACACACGAAATCACAGCTTCCCTGTCTTCATCAACATTTAACAAATCCTCAAAATATTCTCTCCATCTTCCCGATACCTCTAACTCTCCATTTAATAACTCTCCTCTCCTATTTTTAACTGTCAAATCCATTTGTTCTCTAGGCTTCCTCAACTTATTAATCTCATTCCAAAACTTTTTCTTATTTTCAACAAAATTTGCTGATAACATCTCACCACTCTCTCATCTGCTCTCTTTTACATTGCTTCACCACTCTTTTAACCTCTCTTTTTCTCTCCATATACTCTTCCCTCCTTGCATCACTTCTACTTTGTAAAAACCTCTCATATGCTAACTTTTCTCCTTACTACTCTCTTTGCATCATCATTCCACCAATCGCTCCTCTTCCCTCCCGCACCCACTCGCCTGTAACCACAAACTTCTGCTGAACACTCTAACACTACATTTTTAAATCTACCCCATACATTTTCGACCCCATTGCCTACACTCTCACTAGCCCATCTATCCTCCAATAGTTGTTTATATCTTACCCTAACTGCCTCCTCTTTTAGTTTATAAACCTTCACCTCTCTTTTACTTACTGATTCTATTTTCCTTGTATCCCATCTACCTTTTACTCCCACTGTAGCTATAACTAAAAAGTGATCTGATATATCTGTAGCCCCTCTATAAACATGTACATCCTGAAGTCTACTCAACAGTCTTTTATCTATCAATACATAGTCCAACAAACTACTGTCATTACGCCCTACATCATATCTTGTATACTTATTTATCCTTTTTTTCTTAAAATATGTATTACCTATAACTAAACCCCTTTCTATACAAAGTTCAATCAAAGGGCTCCCATTATCATTTACACCTGGCACCCCAAACTTACCTACTACACCCTCTCTGCATGTTTCTCCCACTTTAGCATTTAGGTCCCCTACCACAATTACTCTCTCATTTGGTTCAAAAGTTCCTATACATTGCTTAACATCTCCCAAAATCTCTCTCTCCCTCTACACTCCTCTCTTCTCCAGGTGCATACACGCTTATTATGACCCACTTTTCGCATCCGACCCTTATTTTAATCCACATAATCCTTGAATTTACACATTTATATTCCCTCTTTCCTTCCATAACTGATCCTTCAACATTATTGCTACCCCTTCCTTAGCTCTAACCTCTCAGATACTCCTGACTTAATCCCATTTATTTCTCCCCACTGAAACTCGCCTACCCCCTTCAGCTTTGTTTCGCTTAGGGCCAGGACATCAACTTCTTTTCATTCATAACATCGGCAATCATCTCTTTCTTATCATCCGCACTACATCCACGCACATTCAGACAACCCAATTTTATAAAGTTTTTCTTCTTCTCGTTTTTAGTAGATTTGTACAGGAGAAGGGGTTACTAGCCCATTGCTCCCGGCATCTTAGTCGCCTCATACGACACGCATGGCTTACGGAGGAAAGATTCTTTTCCACTTCCCCATGGACAATAGAGAAAATAAAAGGAACAAGAGCTATTAAGAAAAGAAGAAAAACCTAGATGTGTGTATGTATATATATGCATGTGTATGCCAGTGTAGTGTGACCTAAAGTGTAAGTAGAAGTAGCTAGATATACCTGTTATCCAGCGTGTTTATGAGACAGAAAAGACACCAGCAATCCTACCATCATGTAAAACAGTTTCAGGTTTCTGTTTCACAGTCACCTGGCAGGACGGTAGTACCTCCCTGGGTGGTTGCTGTCTACCAACCTACTACCTATAATAATGAAATTGAGACAATTTTAGTTTTGAAATACAGTGGACACCCGGTTTTCGGCCTGCTCCCAACTCGAACAATTATGTAAGTGTATTTTTTTAAGTGCTTTTGTAAGTACAGTGGTACCTCGAGTTACGATATTTTTTCGTTCGAGAATGCTGTTCAAGTGCCATTACCAAACGAATTTATCCCCATAAGGAATAATGTAAAATAGACTAGTCCTTTTACACCCCCAAAAATATACCTACAAAAGCATTTAAAAAAATAAACTTACATAAAAGGGCGATTTTGGGGACCATCGTAACTCGAGGTACCACTGTATATTTTTAGGGGTCTAAACAGACTAATCTAATTTACATTATTCCTTATGGGAGTAAATTCGTTCGGTAACAGCACTCTGGAACGAATTATGGCCGATAACCACAGGGAATCCACTGTACTGTAATTTATAAACTTTGGCAAATTTTGGGTTGATGATGGCAATAGTATAGTATAGTTTTGGGAGGTGAGGCGAGTTTTAAGTAGTGCCTTGAATTGGTGTGCAAGCAGGGGACCTTTTGTATTTTCAGGCAATGAATTCCAGATCTTTGGGCCCCTTTATATGCATTGCATTTTTGTATAGGGAGAGATGGACACGAGGGATATCAAAGAGTTTGTGTCTTGTGTTATGCAACTGCGTTCTATTGAGTTTGAGGGGAGGGTTTATATTGGAGAATAATGTTCTGTGTATGTAGTAGGCACAATAATATAAGTGGATATTTTGTATGTTTAGCAGGTTCAAGCTCTTAAATAGCGGTGGGGTGTGTTGCCACCATGCTCATACTCCAACAGCACATCAAGTCATAAAAAACCACTTGCCTCCATTCATTCCAATCTAAAGTGCTCACACAACTAAGAGCACCAGCCCAGATAACATCCTGTCTAAGTTCCTAAAGGATGGTGCCTATGAATTGCCAATCCCCATTGCTCACATAATAAATTTGTCCATAACCACTAATACCATACCAGAGGGGTTCAAGGAGGCCAGAGTTATTCCTTTTCTTTCAACAAATCGGCTGTTTCCCACAGGGCAGGGTGGCCCAAAAAGAAAAACAAAAGTTTATCTTTTTAACTTTAGTAAAGTATACAGGAGAAGGGGTTACTAGCCCCTTGCTCCCGGCAGTTTAGTTGACTCTTACGACACGCATGGCTTACGGAGGAAGAATTCTCTGTTCCACTTCCCCATGGAGAAAATAGTGGGTCTGATGTCAGCAACTATAGGCCTGTTAGTATACTCGGTGTAATATCCAAAATTCTAGAGGGCAGTATACTGTCAAGTAAAGTATCTTAATGACAACAACATTCTCCATAGTTACCAATCAGGCTTTAGATCTTACTCAACCAACACCTCCCTAATTAATCTGATGGATTACATGAGAACTGAAATGTCAATAGGGAACCTCATAGGAATGGTAACCTTAGATTTGCAAAAGGCCTTCGATACTGTCAACCACAATAGTATATTTATGTAAGAAACTTCAAGTTATCAACATAGGTTCCATAGACTGGTTTAAGTCATATCTTAGCATTAGGAAACAAATTGTCAAAATCAACAAAACAGAATCGGCACCCCTGCTGATAGCATGTGGAGTTCCCCAAGGTAGTATTCTGGGTCCCTTATTATTTCTATGTTATGAAAACGACATGCCCATCAGTGTCAAGTGCAAACTCCTACTGTATACGGATGACAGTGCTCTGTTAGCGTCAGGTAAGGACCCACAAGCTATAGCTAATGTAATAACACTAGAACTGGAGTCCTGCATCAAATGATTAGTAGACAACAAATTATCGTTACACCTCGGGAAAACGGAACGAAACAAACTGAGAAGGGTAAATCATTTTAATGTTTGGTGTAATGGGGAACCCATCACTTCAGTTTCCTCAGTAAAATATCTGGGAATCTCCTTTGACCCATGCATTTCAGGAGAACTGATAGGGAAGTGTAGTAAAGAAAGCGAATGCCAGACTGAAGTTCCTCTACAGACAAGCACAGTGTCTACCTACTGAAGCTCACAGGACACTTATGTCTAGCCCTTATACAATGTCATATGGACTACGCTTGCTTTTCATGGTACTCTGCCTTGACAAAAAACAAAGATAAATTGCAAATCACCCAGAACAAAATAAGATTCATCCTGGACCTGGGTCCAAGAGAACATGTAGGCCAGGATGAATTTCAACAATTGAATATGCTGAATGTTGAAGACAGAGTAAAACAACTGAAGTTAAATCAAGTTTATACAATTGCTCAGTGTCCAGAATATCTTACTGCCAATTTTGTCAAGGCTGGAAACCCAAGTAATCATAGTACTGTACTAGGGGAAGAGAGTACAACTTTGTAGTACCCACAGTCAGTGGCCAGGCTTCAAACACCTTTTATTGTACAGCAATAAAGGAATGGAACAGATTGGCTGCACATGTCAAAGCCAGTCATAGCATGAGCCAGTTCAAGAAGAGAGCCAAAAGATACCTAATGAATGCAGCGAGAGAAAGGGAGGAGAATGATTTTTTTTTTTTAGCTCACACATGTAAATGTAAATAAATCTTTTTACCTTATTCCTAGTATATATCCTCTATAGTATAATAATAAGGTATTTAAAGGACCCCAATGGAAATAAGTCACTAACTTTTTTGGGTTATCCTAGGTTCTCTACACATATGCTGCTATGTATGATTATCTATGTAACTGTATGTGTATACCTGAATAAACTTACACACAAGCCTGTTGAGATGTTTAAGTTTCTAGCACATAAAATTCCCTTTACCTCTTCCCTCCATTCCTTCTTGGAATGAATCCTACCCCATATTTATATACTCTCAACAATCCCTACTTTTGGTATCCCATACCCACTGTTCTCCATGTTCTTAATTCTCTGCATCATATTCACGCCACACATCGCCCTTAAACATGACATCACTGCCTCCAGCCCCCTCTTAACTAAGTTTGAAGTTTTACACCCATACAACAGTATTGGTACCATTATACTCTGATATATTCCCTTTCTTGCTTACATGGATAAAATTCTTTTCTCCACAGGTTTAGCACTTGACCTAATTATAATGATAATAGTTTGTAGTTTACTTTATCTTTTATGGATCAGTGTATAATAGCAGAGTCCATGATGTACTAATAAGCATTATTTATAGCACCTTCACATTTGCTGCAAATGGCAAATTTTTGCCTAGATGTTAGAGAATGGGTCTATAGGGTGGAGAAGATTTCGGGGGTCAATGCCCCCGCAGCCCAGTCTGTGACCAGGCCTCGCAATAAGATTCCTGCCCCATGTAGTGCATATGAATGGCTAATCTCTGACCCTGCATTTGGGTTAAAACAGAAAATTAAGGGCTTTTTCTAAGGTGGTTTTCATGCCTGTTTCTTGTAGCCAATAGTTAGACCAGAAGACATACTAGTAAACTGCACAAGATTTGTATGTGTGAAGTAGGAAAGAAATGGCTAATATGGATTTTTTTTTCCCTGGCCCCCTCCCTACTCCCTCTTTGTTTTTTATTTCAGATTGGGGTCTTCAAAACTTGTTGGTATGGTTTATAACCATATAAAATTCTTGGCAAAATGGATTCAAAAATTGGAAGGAAATATAAATTCTTTGTGGATTGTGACAAGATTCAAAAAGGGGAAAGGCTTTGGTTCAAAGAATTGCTTTAGTGGTTTGAAATGTAAGATTTTTTTTTCCTCGACATGCTAACCATCTCCCACTGAGGCTGGTTAACCAAAAAAAAATAGAAACACTTTCACCATCATTCACACATAATCAGTCTTTGCAGAGGCATGCAGATACAACAGTTCAAATGTCACTCCAAACAGCAAATATCCCAAACCTCTCCTTTAACCCTTTGGGGGTCGACAGGCCTTCTCGGAAACCTGTTCCTGGGGTCGAAAATGTTTTGGAAAAAATAATAATTTTTTCTTATGGAATGATAGAGAATCTTTTTCTGATCATAACGCCACCAAAATTATTAAATTTGATCGAAAACTAACGGAATTATGCTTTGCGAAGTTAGCGGTATCGATGACATTTACACATCGGCGATTTCGCCCACTTTGAGCCTTATTTTCGGCAAATTCCAATGTTTCAGTCTACTAAAATTATAGCTACTTCGCTAGAACTCCATTTCTTCTATCGATTGAGTACAAGAAACCGCCTATTTACCAATTTCAACTACCCAAAATAGTGGTCAGAAAATGGCAATTTGGCCAATTTCACACAAATTTCAAACGATGCCAATTTCAAAATAGGGTCCAGAATAAACAAGGCAGACATTCCTGGCACTAAAATAACATCTTCTCTGTTCATTAGTCACGTCTCCAGGCCCCTCTTACATTACTTTTGCTTTTCATTTTGAATTTTTATTCTCACAAAAAATAGAAGATTTACTGTTATGTTTACAACTACATCATTGTAAAAATGGTATAAATAATATCAGAGCACTTGTGCATGAATATTAGACTTGCCAGTTGATGTATATTGGACAAATGGTGTGATTTGTTTACTCTTGAACATCGTCAAAAATCGAACATTTTCGCTACTTTGAGCTCAATTTCAAGGTACTTGTCATTGTCAAACCAATCAAAATCATCTCTAATTCTGTAATATATCTTCCATTCTATCAAATGAGACCAAGAAAACGAGACTACATCAATAAATACCATACGAAAATAGACTGCAAAGTCGCTGTTTTAAACGAAAAAACGGTCAGTTTTTTTTCTCTCATTATGCAGTGTGTGGTGCAGGATTTTTTTTTATACTGCGCATACTGACCACATAGACCCATTCTTTCATATGTAGGGCTACCAGCCGTTTCCCACTTAATTTGAGGCCGCTAGAATTTATGAGTACCAGTACAGCACCAACCCCTGCTCGTAAAACGTACTAGTACGGCACCGACCCCGAAAGGGTTAAAGTGCAGGCATTGTACTTCCACCTCCAGGACTCGAGTCCGGCTAACTGGTTTCCCTGAATCCCTTCACAAAATATTACTTTGCTCACACTCCAACAGCTCATCAAGTCCCAAAAACCATTTATCTCCACTCCTATCTAACATGCTCACACATGTTTGCTGCATGTCAAAGCCCCTTGCACACAAAGGCTCTTTTACCCCCTCCATCCTTTCCTAGGATGACCCTACCCCTCCTTCCCTCCACTACAGATTAATACACCCTCAAAGTCATCTTATTTTGCTTCATCCTCTCTAAATGACCAAACCACCTCAACAACCCCTCCTCAGCCCTCTGAATAATACTTTTAGTAACTCCACACCTCAAATACATTAATCCATTCCATAAAACATAGCTGGCTAAAAACTTACAACAGTGGAGGACAATGTGAGAATGCAGTCGAGGTCCTCGACAAGCTTTTTGAAAGTTGGTCGTTGTGTAGGCTGGCATCGCCAACATTCTCGCATGATCAAGTAGCTAGAAAAAGTAGAGAACTTACATCAAGTGACTAGCTTATGAATAATGTTTAATATACCAGAAGAAATAACATGTTCGACCAAATTCAATCTTTTTTTAAATCTATTATTAGTGTGTTATAAATATTAATTTAAATAACTATTCAAAACCTGAAAATTATATTTAAAAAATTATGGGAAGACAATAAACATCATACAGACTAAAAATTAATATTGTTGTGCAACACCAAACATATACAAACGTAACCCAAAAATTTGAGCCAAATAAGACATTATTTTTATTAACACATCGGCCGATTCCCACCAAGGCAGGGTGGCCCGAAAAAGGAAAACTTTCATCATCATTCACTCCATCACTGTCTTGCCAGAGGCATACTTACACTACAGTTATAAAACTGAAACATTAACACCCCTCCTTCAGAGTGCAGACACTATACTTCCCATCTCCAGGACTGAAGTCCTGTATGCCCGTTTCCCTGAATCCCTTCATAAATGTTACTTTGCTCACACTCCAAGTATTAAAAACCATTTGTCTCCATTCACTCCTATCAAATATGCTTACGCATGCTTGCTGAAAGTCCAAGCCCCTTGCACACAAAACCTCTTTTACCCCCTCCCTCCAACCTTTCCTAGGACGACCCCTACCCCACCTTCCCTCTACTACAGATTTATACAATCTCAAAGTCATTCTATTTTATTCCATCCTCTCTACATGTCCGAACCACCTCAACAACCCCTCCTCAGCCCTCTGGATAATAGTTTTGGTAATCCCGCACCTCCTCCTAATTTCCAAACTACAAATTCTTTGCATTATATTCACACCACACATTGCCCTCAGACATGACATCTCCACTGCCTCCAGCCTTCTCCTCGTTGCAACATTCACCACCCATGCTTCACACCCATATAAGAGTGTTGGTATAACTTTACTCTCATATATTCCCCTCTATGTTTCCACGGACAAAGTTCTTTGTTTCCACAGACTCCAAAGTGCACCAATCACCCATTTCCCCTCATCAATTCTATGATTCACCTCATCCTTCATAGACCCATCTGCTGACACGTCCACTCCTAAATATCTGAATACATTCACCTCCTCCATACTCCCTCTCCAATCTGGTATCCAATCTTTTGTCACCTAATCTTTTTATCCTCATCACCTTACTCTTTAATATATTCACTTTTAATTTTCTTCTTTTACATACCCTACCAAACTCATCCACCAACCTCTGCAACTTCTCTTCAGAATCTCCTAAAAAGCACAGTGTCATCAGCAAAGAGCAACTGTGACAACTCAACTCCCACTTTGTGTTATTTCTTTATCTTTTAACCCCACACCTCTTGCCAAGACCCGCACATTTACTTCTCTTACAACCCTATCTATAAATATACTGAACCACAGTGACATCACACATCCTTGTCTAAGGCCTACTTTTACTGGGAAATAATCTCCCTCTCTCCTACATACTCTAACCTGAGCCTCACTATCCTTGTAAAAACTTTTCACTGCTTTCAGTAATCTACCTCCTATTCCATACACCTGCAACATCTGCCACATTGCTTCCCTATCCACCCTATCATACGCCTTTCTAAATCCATAAATGTCACAAAAACCTCTTTACCCTTATCTAAATACTGTTCACCTATATGTTTCACTGTAAACACTTGGTCTACAAACCCCCTACCTTTCCTAAAGCCTCCTTGTTCATCTGCTATCCTACTTTCTGTCTTACTCTTAATTCTTTCAATAATAACTCTACCATACACTTTACCAGACTTATTCCCCTATAATTTTTGCACTCTCTTTTGTCCCCTTTGCCTTTATACAAAGGAACTATGCATGCTCTCTGCCAATCCCTAGGTACCTTACCCTCTTTCATACATTTAATAAATAATAGCACCAACCACTCCAAAACTATATCCCCACCTGCTTTTAACATTTCTATCTTTATCCCATCAATCCCAGCTGCTTTACCCCCTTTCATTCTACCCACTGCCTCACGCACTTCCCCCACACTCACAACTGGCTCTTCCTCACTCCTACAAGATGTTATTCCTCCTTGCTCTATACACGAAATCACAGCTTCCCTATCTTCATCAACATTTAACAATTCTTCAAAATATTCCCTCCATCATCCCGATACCTCTAACTCTCCATTTAATAACTCTCTCCTATTTGTAATTGTCAAATCCATTTGTTCCCTAGGCCTCCTCAACTTATTAATCTCACTCCAAAACTTTTTCTTATTTTCAACAAAATTTGTTGATAACATCTCACCCACTCTCATTTGCTCTCTTTTTACATTGCTTCACCACTCTCTTAAACTCTCTTTTTCTCTGCATATACTCTTCCCTCCTTGCATCACTTCTACTTTGTAAAAACCTCTCATATGCTAACTTTTTTTCCCTTACTACTCTCTTTACATCATCATTCCACCAATCACTCTTCTTCCCTCCTGCACCCACTTCTGTAACCACAAACTTCTGCTGAACACTAACACTACATTCTTAAACCTACCCATACATCTTCAACCCCATTGCCTATACTCTCATTAGCCCATCTATCCTCCAATATAAGACATGTGATAAGCAAACTAAATGAAGTTAAATAAGGAGGAAACACAAGTGCAAATTCTTTCACATCTGAAGTAAATCAGTTGAAGTTTTGAGAAATTTACCAGAAAACATACTGTATCTCATACAATGCAATTATGTTAGTTAATTTTCTATTAGACATACAAAGAGGCATGCACACACATCATTTACATTCGGAAAATCACTCTCCTTGTACACTATAAACAGATAAATACTTACATGTCAAGTGGACAATTTGAAGGTTTTTCCATTCTATGTCCTTCTCGCAACAATTGGAAAAGTTTTTCAACTCCTGGTACTGCTGGATAAGGTGTACCTCCTAGTGTCATAATTTCCCATAACAGGATACCAAATGACCATCTGCAGCATCAAAAAATCTATTATCAGTATTGAAAAAATATTATTTATGCAATATGAACATAACTTTTGCCAACACAAATGGTGTCAGGAGGTAACTTACAATGTTTTAGTTGCAATAGCAATGAATGAGGGATTGCATCAGATTAGAACATTAAAGAAAAATAGGAGTATACAAATGTACTGAGGAGAGTTCAGGAAGGGTTTCCC
>WNWK01003191.1:0-32500 GCA_009830355.1 Cherax destructor
CAGACACCCCACCTTCAGACACATACACACTTTCAGACACCCCACCTTCAGACACACCCCCCTTCAGACACATACCTTCAGACACACCCCCTTCAGACACACACCCTTCAGCACATACACCTTCAGACACACACCCTTCAGACAAAACACCTTCAGACACTCCACCTTCAGACACATACACACCTTCAGCCCCCCACCTTCAGACACATACCCCCCTTCAGACCCCCCACCTTCAGACACACACACCTTCAGACACTCCCACCTTCGAACCCACTTTAACACCCCACCCAGACACACCCCTTCAGACACATACACCTTCAGACACACACCCCCTTCAGACACACACACCTTCAGACACATACCCCGAAACACACCCTTCAGACACACACCTTCAGACACATACACACCTTCAGACACTCCCACCTTCAGACATACACACCTTCGGCTCCACCTTCAGACAAAATAAACACGACACAGGGACTGAAACTTGAGACGTTTGGGCCCCAATTTGGATCATTAAGTAGCCAATTAGGACCAAAAGCCATAACCGCCCCCCTATATCGGGTTTTTTGGTTTATCTCGTCTGTACAAAACACAGCCCTGGCTCCCGCCTCTTCGGTCGCTACTAGGTCCCCCTCCCCTGCTCCAAGAGCCTTATCGTACCTCATCTTGGGTCATGGATCCTGCCTCCACTATGCCCCCCCAGACTGTGTGCATGTTCTCCTCAATACTATCTTCGTATCAAAATTTACACATGTGCAACATCTGGTTGTTTTCACAAGAGGGGCCCCCCCCTTTGGGCGATGCCCGGCTGTCCCCACCGACTCCTGTGTGAGCCATATCTTCCTGCCTGTACTTCAGATACCTCGAGACTTCGCGATTTCTCCAATTGAGGACTGATTACCTCGTCCCTACTGTCTCTGTTTTGGGGCTGATGAAGCCACGTCGGCGAAACGTCTCCAGAATAAAGATGCCAACTGTTACCTGATCCACCGTGAGGCCAGAGAATGAAGTGTAGACAATGTAGACATGAAGTGTGACAATGTAGACATGAAGTGTAGGCCATGTAGACATGAAGTGTAGACCATGTAGACATTATGAAGTGTAGACCATGTAGACATGAAGTGTGCCATGTAGACATGAAGTGTAGATCATGAGACATAAAGGGAAAAATTAGACATGAAGAGTAGACCATGAGACATGAAGTGTAGATCATGTAGACATGAATAGACCATGTGACATGAAGTGTAGACCATGAAAGAATGTAGACCTTTAGACATGAAGTGAAAACCGTAGATATGATGAAGTGTAGCTCTTGAAAAAAGATGAAGTGTAGACCATGTAGACATGATGAAGTGTAGACCATGTAGATAAAATAGACCATGTAGACATAAAGACCAGGGGGGGAAGGGGGGGGGAGGGAGGGTGAGGGGGGGTGGGTGGGAGGGAAAGGGTGAGGGGGAAGGGGATGAGAGAGAGAAGGGGTGAGGGGGGGGAGGGGGTTAAAATGGTTAATTTCTAAAGGGTTTTGGGGAGTCTTTTTTTTGTTCCCATATGTCCGTGATGTATGTCCGTGATGTATGTCTGTGATGTATGTCCATGATATGTAAATTACACTATGTATGTATGCATGTATTTGGGGTGGGACGCTTTGGACACACAGTTTGGTGTATTTTGTATGCAAAATTTAAAAAAAATCATTTAAACCTAACGAAAAAAAATATTTTTATTGTGTTTGTTTATTTTAAATTATTGTAAACTTATCTAAAATATATTAAGTTGGATTAGGCTAAATTGAATTGCGCTTGTTTAATAAGGTTAAGTAGTTTTTCAGGTTCTTTTTTGGACAAAATTATTAATTTTACATTAACATCAATGAAAAAAAAAAATCTTTAAACGTATAAGAGAATTTTAGAAAGGACTAAATTTTAAATGAGTTTTTAATTGACTAGTTTTTTTTATATATATATATATATATATATATATATATATATATATATATATATATATATATATATATATATATATATATATATATATATATATATATATATACCTTTTATGGGTTGATTGAAAAAAAAAAGGGCCCATAATATTAAAACCCCCCGGGGTTTTTTGTTTTAAGTTGTTACATATATATAATATATATATATATATATATATATATATATATATATATATATATATATATATATATATATAATTTTATTTTTAAAATTTTTAAAAAAAAAAAATTAATGCTAACAAACAAAAAAAAAATAAAGAAACTTTTAACCACAGGGAAAGGACCGAATAACTTAAAGACGGTTTCCCGGGGGTTGCACCCCCAACACATCATAAGAAGGTTGCAATATTGCATAAAAGATACCCAGATGTTGCACATTTCTAATTCTGATATACGTTTTTGTGCATCGTTCCAGCCACGGTATTGTTCCAGCTGGTATTGTTCCACCACGGTATTTTCCAGCCACGGTATTGAGATCTTTCATTCATTAGAGCACGTTTTAACAAGCGATAAAAAGGCAAAACAAACGGGAAGGTTAATAATAGCTATAGGCCTTTCGTTGCAAAAACACATCATAAGAAGGTTTAATATTGCAAAAATGATGAAAGTCCAATCAGATTAGCTGGGAACTTCGCTGAAATGAGCTAGTAGAAACAGTCAATACCCCCGGGCCCCCTTTTTCAATGGGCACTGTCTTTCCCCCCCCACCAAGTCCAGCTAACGTTTCCTGAACCCTTTTATAAATGTTACATTGCCACACTCCAACAGCTCGTCAAGTAACAAAAACCATTTTCTCCCCCTATCTAACCCTCCCCCGCCTGTTGGTGTCCAAACTCCTTGCACAAAAACCTTTTTCCCCCCCCCTCCAACTTTTCCTCGGACACCCCCCCTCCTTCCCCCACTACAGCTTTATATGACCTCCTTTATATTTTCCCACCCCTTTTAATTACCAACCCACCTCAAGAACCCTCCTCAGCCCCTTTTATAACTAACAACATTATGAATTGCGGGTAAATTGTGCAAACTTAAGTGCACGTTAAGTTTATATTGTGCACTCTTAAGTGCACGTTGGGTTCACTGTGAACTCTGATGCAACGAGCTCTTGGGAAAACTTTTTTACTCCATTATCATAATTACTGGAGAGAAAAAATACTAGGAAAAAATCAAGTGATTCCATTGATTACGGTCGACTCTGTTATTGACAGTGAGGCTTTTGTTGAGTGACGCTGGGAGCGTTCTGTTTTTTTATTCTGTTCAGCATATTGTTAAATCGCTCGTACAACACTTGGAAAGGGAAAGAAGGGGAAGGGGGGGGAGGAGGGGGGGGATTTTAATATGGAGAAAAGGAATGAAATTCAGATTTCTTGAAGAAAGGGGAAAATTTTGTTAAAAATAATAATAATAATAATAATAATAATAATAATAATAATAATAATAATAATTTTTTTGATTTCAAAAGTTCATGTACAAGGTATACAAGCCTAGCTGACGTCAATGACATGCTACTATACAAAAGCCCTTTTGTTATGCAGGCATTTCGGGAAAATTTGGGGCAATTTTGTCCCCAGGATGCGACCCACACCAGTCGACTAACACCCAGGTACCTATTTTATTGATGTGTGAAAAAGGGGCAGCAGGTGTCTTAAAAAAATCAATTTTTCCCAACCTCCGGGATCGACCCCGGACCTCAGGGGTGAACTGAGTGCGCTAGCTAAGGTTTTTTGTGACTTGATTGACCATGGCTTTTTTGAAATGGGTTTTTTTTTTTACGCTTGTGTTTGATTCAGCGAGAGTGTGTAGCAGTATGGTGAACCAGTGAGGAAGAGGAGTCGTGCTGGGGTGCTCACCCCCCCCAGCTCACACACTTGTCCCCCTCCATCCCTATTTCTTTCTTCATTCGTCCCATATTGATTCCACTATTCACTTCCTGTCCTCCCCCCACCCCTTCCACCCACAACCATTAGCATTCTTGAACCACCAATCGTTTAACCCCCTTTTGGTTTCCCCACCCATCCCATTCCCCCCACCCCCTCCGTATCCAGCACCTGCCTCCCCCTTCCACCCAGCACACCCATCACTATCAGCTGCCCTCAACCCCTACCCAGCCACCACGATCCAGCAACCATGGAACTTCTCACAACCAAAATCGTGGCTCTGACCCTGATAGCCTCTCTCTTTTTTCCCTTTTCCCCCCCCCCCAGGGGGGCTTCCTGGGCGGGCAGCGGAGGAGAGAGGGATCGCGGGCTTCCTGTGCTTCGGTGGGGGGGTCCTTCGGCCCATCTTCATTAATGTTGCCGGAGACCAGGAGGTTTAAAAACCCCCTTCCAGAGGAAGGTGCTGACCCGGCTGATCCCAGGGGCGAACTTGTCACCTGCGCAGGGTTCTTCCTGATCTACTTGCGGGGGTTTGTTCATAAGGTGGGGACTCAGTTCCAAGGTGGAAGATTAGCTTGTTCACACGTGGTACTCTGTCCCAAGAAGCAAGATTATTTGGGCCCCTCAGGTAGGTACTTTGATCGCGAGATAGGACTCGTTATCACCAGCCATATGGATCAACAAGTACCCCCCTCCACCCCCCTCCCCGTGTGTTGTAAACACCGCGATAGGGTTCTCTGTCCCCCCAGCCATAGGGCTTTACCCCTGAAAAGCCCAGACAAGCCGGTTTTCCAGGCACCAGACAAGCCTGGTTGACCAGGCAAGCACCGACAAGCCTGTTTCCAGGCAAGCACCCCAAAACCTGGTTTTCCAGGCAAGCACCAACAAGCCAGTTTCCAGGCAAGCACCAGACAAGCCTAGTTTACCAGGCAAGCACCAGACAAGCCTGGTTTCCAGCAACCCAAAAAACCCGGTTTACCAGGCAAGCACGTGCTCTGGTAATGAATAAAAAAATCTCAATACCGTGGCGGAAACAAAGTGGCTGGAACAATCCCCCAGCTGGAACAATACCGTGGCTGGAACGATGCACAAAATCGATTCAGAATTAGACACATGTGCAACATCTGGGTATCTTTTTCTTTGTAGACTTTCGCCCCCAGTGGGTTTTATCAGTACAATACTTGGACATAATCTGAAGACTATAGAGTTATACACAGAAGATGGGGGTAATCACCCCCAGCCTAGGGCAGCTGATAACCAAGGTAGTCGGGGAAAAATTTTAAAAAAAACCCAGAGTGCGGGTTATTGGAGTTATGGTAATGTGTTTGTGTCACCTTGTTAGGAGTGCCAAGAAGCATGGCCCCGCATAGCTTACTAACCTCCTACCTGGTTGCAAGTGGGCATCAGCTGTGATAAATGCGATTATCAGTACGGGCATTAATATGACAAGGAACAACACCGTTGGTTAAAAAGGTATAAAATACCAACAAGTTGAAGATTAAGACATATGTGAACAGTTGGGCATCTTTATTGATGAAACGTTTCGTCTCCCCGGGAGGCTTCCTCAGTCGAGTACAGAGGAGGTAGAGAAGAGGAGGATGTAAAGACGATGTAATCTTTGTTTGAACTCATAAAAACCCAAATTTTTTTTTGTGGAAAATTAAATTTCCCCTTTTCTTCCCCCAGAAAGTTTAAAAAAAAGTGAAAATCAAAATTTTTTTTTCTGTTTACTGGGAATTCAAGGATATTTTTGCAAATGTAATTTTCTGAAGGCAGACACTTCAACAATACACCTTCCTTATCTCTCCAATACTGAGACCCCCCAATTTTTTTTTTTTTTTGTCATTTACGAAGGCTGTGAGAGGTTTTTAGGGGGGGGGGTGTTTCCCGCCATATATTGGGTCGGTGTGAGAATTTGGAACCAAGGAAGGGGGGTTGGAACGTTCATCAGTAGTGTCGGATTACGCTGGTATCTTTAATAGTATTATTGTGGACGTTGTCTGTTTTATTCGGTTATAATAACCAAAATTGGTCGTAGGATTCGATTCATAGCTTCTACCCATGTGTGGGCTCCCCAATTACTACCCAATTGTGGTTCCAGGGTCGATTTATAGCTCCGGCCCCCGCCCTTTTTTGCCATGGTTCATTCCCCCCTGCCCGAGCTTCATCATACCTCTTTTAAAAAGCTATGTATGGACCTCCCCCACTACATCATTTCCCCCAACTTTCCACTTCCTGACTCTCTAGGTGAAAAATACTTCCAAATCACTTTGACTCATCTTAGTTTCCTTCCAAGGACCCCTTGTTTTTTTCCCCTGGGGAACATCCTCTTTTATCTACCTTGTCTTTTCCCCACGCAGTATTTTGTATGTCTAACATGCCCCCCTAACCCTCCTGTGTGTGTGTGTGTGTGTGTGGTGTGAACTGAGAAAGGTGTGTGTGTGTGTGCATCTTGGCTTTTTTTGTTTTATATTTTTTTTCTCTCCTAATATATCCAAGTTGCTCAAATACTTTTTTTCCAAGAAAACAAAATTAAAAACCCGGGTGCCTTTTTGCCCATGACTTAATGATCTTCTTTTTTTAGTCAAGAGAACCTTGGCATATTAAAACCCCCCGACTTACATGAACCACCGCGGAACCCGACAAAAAAAAAGGAACAAACGGAAGAAGGTGATAAATGGTTCAGAGAACCGACAAGTTGGGAAATTAGACACTATGTAACACTTGGGAATCTTTATTGAAAACGTTTCGCCACACAGTGACTTCGCGTCAAACAACAAAGAATAAAATCAGAAGGGACGGGGGGAATCAGTCCATCAGTCTTGATAAAATCAGTATATGCGAGGGGGTTCGAACTGTGGTTCTGGCATGTAGCAGGCCCAAGCAATACCACTGAGCCACCGAGCACAATAATGGTGAGCAAAACACATGTGCAACACCTGCGTAGCTTTATCCGAATGTTTCGCCAGACAGGCTTTATCAATTCAAAAAAAAAGGTAGGAGACAGTGCAATCAGTCCCTCAGGGCGTCTATCACCGTAGTCAAGATGGGTAACACCTTCAGCCGGCCTATGGGACTGATTCCTCCTTCTCCCTTCCCTTTTCATCACCTTCAAATGATCTCTTTAATGAACTGAAAAAAAAAAAAATCGAATCAACTTGAATACTTCGGATTACCAAAAATATAATAATAATAATAATAAAAAAAAGAAGAAGAATAGCAATAATAATAATAATTAATAATAATAATAATAATAATAATAATAATAATAATAAAAAAAATTAAAAATTTTTAATAATAATAATAATAATAATAATAATAATAATAATAAAAAAAATTAATAATTAATATTAATAAAATTTTAATAATAATAATAATAATAATAATAATAATAATATTAATAATATCTTTATTTACACTACAGACAAGAAGAAGGGAGGGAGGGGAAAAGAAGAACATTGCAGACCAAATAAGGTTAAAAAAGGTGGACCAGGAGCTGCAGTTCGCCCCGATGACCTGCTGAGTGATCGAGCCTTCCCCCCGGCACCCCTCCCCACACCCAAAGACCAGCCCACCCGGAGACCAAAACGTGGAGGACTAAGATGAGGGGGTCCTGGAAAACCTCATGCATCAACAAGTTAAGGACACTACCAAAAAGAGAGAGAGAGGGGGGATGAACCAGCAAGACTAGACCCATATTCACCTTATAGTTCAGACATTGACGACATCACATATGTAAGGCCCCTTGGTGCTAGTGATCACGTGATCCTGACTTCGAATACATAGTAAATTTTAAGTGGAGAGGAAGCAGGAAGAGCAGGACGGGGAAGCCAAATAAAACTACAAGAGAGGGGATTACACAGGCATGAGGGGAAATTTTCCCACACGAGGTTCAGTGGGAAAAAACTGGCTGGAAAATCAGTAAATGATTTGATGGAATGCCGAAAAATATGCAAGGAAGCTGGAAAAGGGTTTGTAGCCAAGGGCAACAGAAATAAAGAGAAGGTCAAGACGAACCCTTGGGGTTACCCAAAGGTGTGGGGCCAAAAAAAAAGTGTGCTAGAGAATGAAAAAAAAACGAATAAAAACCCGGAAAATAAGGAGATTAGTCGAAGAGCCAGAAATGAATAAGCACAGATAAGGGGGGGGCCCAGCGGAATGAAAATGACTTTCATCGAAAGTCAAGCCGACCCGCTGTTTTTCAGCCACATCAGGAGGAAAACAACAGTCAAGGACCCCGGAATCAGGCTGAGAAAGGAAGGAGGAGAGGGACAGAAAGGACTCCAGAAAACCGGAATGGCAGGGACCCAAGTGCTGGAAAATTGCACACAACCGAGGAGGAGGTGAAGAGGCTGCTAAGTGAACTAGATACTTCAAAGGCAATGGGACTGGACAACTTTCCCCGGGGTCCTGAGAGGGGGGAGGAGCAGAGGGCTGTGTGTGCCGCACAATCTTCAACACATCTATCAAAAAGGGTGACTACCTGAGGTGTGGAAGATAGCAAATTTTCCCAAATTTTTGAAAGGAACAAACACAGGCGTTAAACTACAGACCAGTGTCTGACATGTATAGTATGAAGAGTCGGGGAATTATCGGGAAAAGAGTGGTGGAGCACCTAGAAAGGAAAGAGCTTACATGACAACCAGCACGGTTTCAGGGGGGGGAAACCTGTGGCACAAACCTACTGGTTTTTTTCGACAAGGTGACCAAAGAGAAGAGAGAGAGGGGGTTTTTCATTTACTTGGATTGTAAGAAGGTTTTGACACAGTTCCATTCAAGAAAGACAAAAGCTGGAGGATCGGCACATATAAGGGGAAAGACACTGCAACGGATCAAAGAATACCTAAGGAAGGGAAAAAACGGGGTCATGGTACGTGACAGGGTGTGGGGGTGGGCGCCTGTAACGAGCGGGGTTCCAGGGGGGTCAGCCAGGAGGGGCGTTTCTTTTATTTTGAATAAAAAGGGGAAGGGAAAAGTTAAAAAAATGTCCCTGTTTGCCGACGATTGAAGAAAAGGGGAAATTCAGTCGGATAAATGGGGCAGGACTAAAAGGGGATCTGGACAGGCTGCAACCCGGGGTCCACAACTCCCCCTGGAGTTTAACCCCCCAAGTGCAAAGTCATGAAGTTGGGAAGGGGCAAAGAAGCCAAAAGACAGAGTACAGGAGGGGGGGCCAAAAAGACTGAAAACCCCCTCAAAAAAGGATCTTGGGGAAGTATAATACCAGCACACCCCCTGGGCCCCAAAAAAAATAACTGCTGCAGCATATGGGCGCCTAAAAAACCTAAGAATAACGTTTCGATACCTCAGTAAGGAATCGTTAAAGACTCTACACAGTGTAAATCAAACCCTTTGCAGTATGCAGCTCCGTCTAGAACCCACCCTGGAAAAACACGTAAAGAAATTAGAGAAAGTGCAAAGGTTTAACAAGACAATCCCAGAGCTAAGGGTATCCGGGGGAGGGGGGTTTAAAAATTGACCTGACGCCGGAGGACAGGAGGGATGGGGGGAAGATAACGACATATAAAATACTGGAAATTGACAAGGTGGATAGGGACATGTTTTTTCCGGTGGAACCAGCAGCTTTTAAATGTGAAGTCTCAGATGATCCAAAAATTTAGGAAGTATTTCTTCAGTCATAAAGGTGTCAGAAAGTGGAACAGTCTTGAGAATGATGTAGTGTAGGCGGATCTATAAATAGCTTTAAGAAGGGGTAAAGCTCCTAGAGCAGAGAGAGGGATATAGTGGGGTCATGAAGAGGGGGGGGGAGGAGCTATGAATCACCCTGCAACCTCAATTAGGGGAAACACTGGGAGTACATCCATAGATGGTACCTGAACAGTGATAATCAAAAAAAAAAAAAAAAAAAGAGAGAGAGAGAGAGAGAGAGATAATTGGACTGTTTTTTTCTCTTGGTATCTTAGGTAAAACCATGGGACTTTCCCAGTAGCTAGTTATGATACAGTGAGTCAGGACTACACGTCCTTCCCACCTATTCTCTTTTTCCTCCTGCTGTTACTACGGGCCCTTTTCTGACCCTTCCACATGATCCCTGACCTTGTGTGGCTTAGCAACAGCCTCTTATTCTGTTCCTGTTTGTGTCAGCTGGATCTGCTGGTTCCGTTGATATCAGCTTTGTATTCTTCTGTTGGTGCCAACTGCACTTCCTGCTCCTGCTGTGGCCAGCTTTTCCTCCCTTCTGTTGGTGCCAGCTGGACTTGTAGCTGCTGTTGTGGCCAGCTTTTCCCTTTCGTTGGTGCCAGCTGGACTTGTAGCTGCTGTTGTGGCCAGCTTTTCCCCCTTCTGTTGGGGCCAGCTGGACTTGTAGCCCTTTTTTGGCCAGCTTTTCCTCCCTTTGTTGGGTGCCATGGACTTGTATTTTTGGAGTTTTTTCCCCCTTTTGTTGGGGGGGCCGCTGGACGTAGCTGCTTTTGGGCCAGCTATTCCTCCCTTCTGTTGGTGCCAGCTGGGGTTGAAGCGCTTTTGGCCAGCTTTTTTCCCCCTTCTGGGGGGGCCGCTGGACTTGTGCTGCTTTTTGGCCAGCTTTTCCTCCCTTTGTTTGCCAGCTGGACTTTAGCTGCTGTTGTGGCCAGCTTTTCCTCTCTTCTGTTTTGGGCCAGCTGGGGTTTAGCTGTGTTTTTGGGCCGCTTTTCCTCCCTTCTGTTGGGTGCCAGCTGGACTTTAGCTGCTGTTGGGCCCTTTTCCTCCCCCTTTGTTGGGAGTTTTACGTAGCTGCTGTTGTGGGGCCGCTTTTCCCCCTTCTGTTGGTGCCAGCTGGACTTGTAGTGCTGTTGTGGCCAGTTTTCCTCCCTTCTGTTGGTGCCAGCTGAACTTGTAGCCTGTTGTGGCCAGCTTTTCCCCCTTTCTGTTGGGGGGGCCCGGGGGAGCTGCTGTTGTGGCCCTTTTCCCCCTTCTGTTGGGCCAGCTGGACTTGTAGCCTTTTGTGGGGGGCTTTTCCCCCTTCTGTTGGGGGGGAGCTGGACTTGTATGCTTTGGTGGAGCTTTTCCCCCCTTTGTTGGTGCCAGCTGGACTTGTAGCTGCTGTTTGGAGCTTTTCCCCCTTTTTGGTGCCAGCTGGACTTGTATCTGTTGGGGGCCCTTTTTCCTTTGTTGGTGCCAGCTGGACTTGTAGCTGCTGTTGTGGCCAGTTTTCCTCCTTTGTTGGGTCCAGCTGGACTTTGCTCTGTTGTGGCCCAAACTTTTCCTTCGGTGCCAGCGGGGCTTTTAGCGCTGTTTCCCTTTTCCCCCCTTTTTTTGGGGGCCAGCTCCCCGGGTGTTTTTGGCCAGTTTTTTTCCCCCCTTCTGTTGGTGAAAATTTTTCTTGTAGCTGCTGTAGTGGCCAGCTTTTCCCCCCCTTTGTTGGTGCCAGCGGGGCGAGGGGTTGGGGCCCCTTTTTTTTCCCCTTTTTTTGGGCCAGCTGGACTTTTGCTGCTGTTGTGCCCTTTTCCCCTTTCTGTTGGTGCCAGCTGGACTTGTAGCTGCTGTTGGGGCCGCTTTTCCTCCCTTCTGTTGGGCCAGCTGGGCTTGGCTGGTTTTTTGGACAGCTTTCCTCCTTTCTGTTGGGGGCCCGCTGGACTTGTAGCTGGTTTTGGGGCCGCTTTTCCCCCCTTTTGTTGGTGCCAGCTGGACTTGTAGTGCTGGGGCCTTTCCCCCCTTCTGTTGGTGCCAGCTGGACTTGTAGCCTGTTGTGGCCAGCTTTCCTCCCTTCTTTTTGGGCCAGCGGGGCTTGTAGCTGCTGTTGTGGCCAGTTTTTTCCCCCCTTTTGGGGCCAGCGGGGCTTGTAACTGTTTTTTGGGCCGCTTTTCCCCCCTTCTGTTGGGTGCCACTGGACTTGTAGCTGCTGTTTTGGCCAGTTTTTTCCCCTTCTGGGGGGGGCCGCTGGACTTGGCTGCTTTTGTGGCCCTTTTTTCCCCCCTTCTGTTGGTGAGCTGGACTTGTAGCTGCTGTTGGGGCCCCTTTTCCCCCTTCTGTTGGGGGCCGCTGGACTTGTGCTCTTTTTTGGCCAGTTTTTTTCCCCCTGTTGGGTGCCAGCGGGGCTTGTAGCTGCTGTTGTTGCCACCCCTCTTCTGTTGGTGCCAGCTGGTTTTGGGGGTGTTTTTGTGGCCATTTTCCCCCCTTCGGGGTTTGCCAGCTGGACTTGTAGCTGCTTTTGGCCAGCTTTTCCCTCTTCTGTTGGTGCCAGCTGGACTTGTAGCTGCTGTTGGCCGCTTTTCCTCCCTTCTTTTGGCCGCGGGGCTTGTAGCTGCTGTTGTGGCCAGCTTTTCCCCCCCCTTTTGTTGGGCCAGCTGGATTTTGGCTGCTGTTGTGGCCAGCTTTTCCCCCTTCTGTTGGGGGCCGCTGGTTACTGCTGTTGTGGCCAGCTTTTCCTCCCTTCTGTTGTGGCCAGCTGGACTTGGCTGCTGTTGTGGCCCCGGGGCTTGTAGCTGCTGTTGTGGCCAGCGGGGCTTGTAGCTGCTGTTGGGGCCAGCTTTTCCCCCCTTTTTGGGGGCCGCTGGACTTGTAGCTGCTGTTGTGGCCAGCTTTTCCCCCCTTCTGTTGTGGCCAGCGGGGCTTGTAGCTGCTGTTGTGGCCAGCGGGGCTTGTAGCTGCTGGGCCAGCTGGACTTGTAGCTGCGTTGTGGCCAGCGGGGCTTGTAGCTCTGTTGTGGGCTGGACTTGTAGCTGTTTTTCCAGCTGGACTTGTAGCTGCTGTTGTGGCCACTGGACTTGTAGCTGCTGTTGGGGCCCCGGGGGCTTGCTGCTTTGTGGCCAGTTCTCGTCTCCCCATCTTCTTCATGAAGTTAAAAAAATAACTATCTATCGTCTTGACGCTCCGATGAAAAAAAAAAACGGACGGAACTCTTATCTAAAATTACAAAAAAAAGGTTAAATGTTTATATCTTAATATAATTCTCATCCTTTTATATATATATATATATATATATATATATATATATATATATATATATATATAATTTATATATAATCTGGCTGCCTCAAGGGAGGGGTTGGGGGAGGGGAGGGGGGGGGGAGGGAAAGGAGGGGGAGAGGGAGGGGAAAGGAGGGGGAGAGGGGGGGAAAGGGGGGAGAGGGGGGGTGTTCGGGGAGAAGCATTATAGGATTTTCAATAATTTGGCGTAATAATCCGCCCCTGCTAGTGTAGAATTACCGGTTTACACTGGGGTGGGGGACCACCTCCCCTCGGGGAGGCCCCTTGATGCTGGTGAGGAGGGGCTCTTTATCTAGAAATTGGATCTGTGCTCCAGTTACATGAATCCTTCCCATTCCCGTTCCACTTTAGAGATGCTGTATGATCCCGGATTTAGCGCTCCCCATAATAAAATACACCAGGGGAAATTTTTTGGTTTTTTTTTTTTAAAAGATTTGATGTGTACACACTTGGTTGATCCTTTATTTACCCCCCGACGCCCCCCAGTCACAACCCACAGTACGTGTGGTGGTGGGGATAGAACCCATGGCTAGGTGGTGAACCCAGACACCATGAGTTAAGTACCTTCGTGGTTTGTAGTCGTGTTTTGCGTCTTCTCAACCACCACTGCTACCACAACTACCACTGCTACCACAACCACCACTGCTACCACAACTACCACTGCTATCACAACCACCACTGCTCCCCCACCACTGCTCCACAACCACCACTGCTCCACAACTACCACAACCACCATTGCTCCACAAAACCCCCACTGCTACCATAACCACCCTGCTACCACAACTACCACAAACCCCATTGCTACCACAACCACCACTGCACCACAACCACCACTGCTACCACAACCACCACTGCACCACAACTACCACAACCACCATTGCTCCACAACCACCACTGCTACCACAACCACCATACTAACAACCACCTTACCAAAAACCCCCTATTACCACAACTCCAAATCCACCATACTACCACAACCACCATTGCACCACAACTACCGCAACCACCCTCCTACCACAACACCACTGTTACCACAGCTACAACGACCACCACTACTACCTTAGTCACAGCGATAATACCTCCCCCCCAACCTCCCCACAGAATCACCACTCACCACGTCGCCGGGTCCCATCTGGAAAAAGACCCGGGCCGGGGGCAAGACCGGTGAACCTACAACAACAACAATCACCACTGTCCACCAGACCTACCACCGTCACAACAACACCGCTGCCACCACACAGGAACTGTGACCCGACTCCTGTAACCACATATAGGAGAGTACATATAGATGAGTACTACCACAACCCCCTCACTACCTTCATCCTATATTCACAAAAACAGTTTTAGAAATCCTTTGAGGGTTTAAATGGACAAGCTAAGAGTCTTTTTGAGCCCAGCTCTACCTGAGGAGCCCTGTCCCCCCTCAGGACCCACCCAGGCACCTTTTTTACTGTTAGGAAGATTTGTTAAATTCCCTCACCTGGGAATCGAAACGGAGCTCGTTCGGTTGAAACAGAGATCAGCGGGATTTTTCGTGTCGACTACAAATGGGCCAGTAAGGGTTTTATTAAACGTGCAAGCTAATGTCATAAATATTTTTAATAATTAAAACGAAATTGATTTACCCCCCGATATGTACACCTCTCAGGGCATTTACCTCGGGGTATGTACATCTCTCGGGTATTTACACCTCCTAGTTTTGCACCCTCCCAGGGTTTAACATCTCTCAGTTTTACACCTAGTTTATTACACCTCTCAGGGCATTTACACCTCCCAGGGTATGTAAAATTTCAGGGATTTACACCTCCCGGGTATGTACAACTCTCAGGGTATGTACACTAACAGTGTATATACACTGAGATATATGACGGGCGTATATACATCGAGTGCCATAAATTCTGTGTATATACACAAACACGTTGATTACCAGTTTAAATGTTGATTGAAGAAAACACACACGCACTCGTACAAAATGTACACACATGGACACCACTCGTACACATGTACACACACACGCACTCGTAAAATGTACAACATAGACACGCACTGACACATTACACACATGGACACGCACTGTACACATGTACACACATGGACACGCCCCTCGTACACACACACACACACACACACCAGGAGGATACATTCATAGTTTTAAGAAGAGGTATGATAAAGCTCATGGAACGGGAAAAAGGACCCAGTAGCGGCAGGTGAAGGGCGGGGCCAGGAGCTAGGACTCGCCCCCTTCAACCTCAAATAGGTGAGTACACACACACACACAATGACAGGTGAATGTCAAGGGCAAGGTGTGTACACGTAAGGCAAGATTGAGAGGGGGGGGGATTTGAGGGGGGGGAGGAGGGACGGTGGGGAGGGAAGGTTGGGGGAGGAGGAGGGGAGGAAGGTAGGTTGGGAGGTAGGGAGGGAGGTGGGGAGGGAGGTAAGAGGGAAATGGGGAGGAGGTGGGGAGCGAGGTGGAGATGGAAGGGGGAGGGAAGTGGGAAGGGAGGTTCTGAGGGAGGTGGGGAGGGATGTGGGGAGGGAGGTGGAGAGGGAAGGTGGAGAGGGATGGGAGGAGGGAGGTGGAGAGGGAAGGGGAGGGGAGGTGGGGAAGGAGGTGGAGAGGGGAAAAGAGGGGGAGGTGGGGAGGAAGTGATGGACTTAAGAAGAAAGGTGTTGTTAGCAAATAACTTCCTCTTCCCCCCCTCCTTTTTCTACTTCCCCTCTTTTTCCCCCCCCCTCTTACTACTTCCCCCTTTTTCCCCTTTACCTCTTTCTACTTCCCTTTTTCCCTCCCTCTTTTCCCCCCCTTTTTCCCTCCAATTATTTTCATTTCCCCTTTCCCCCTTTCCATATTTTTTATTAAAATATATATATATATATATATATATATATATATATATATATATATATATATATATATATATATATATATATATATATATATATATATATAAAAGATACTTTTTCCTTCCTCACCTCTCACCTGTAACTCGTTCTCCCTCACCTCCCCCCTTCCCTTCACCTGTCCCTTATCTCCCTCCCTTCTCCCTTAATAACAGGCCTCAGGGAGAAGGGAAAATTACCCGAGCTGATTACCATGATCACCCTTGCTCAGGTGGGATGCTGGTAGTGCTGGTAGTATTAGTGTTGGTAGTAGTGGGTTGGTAGTGATGATGATGCTTGTTGTGGCTCAGAACCCGTAATGACACGACTGTAAACAAACCACGGAAGGGTGGGGCTTGAACTTGCGGAAAACTACATCCGCAGTTCAACCCCACCCGTACCGTGGTTTGTGGCGTTTTGAGGGGGTGGTAGTTACGGTAGTAACAGAGCAGCATCAGCCCTTTCCAGCGCCACTCACACTGATCCGGCTCTTTCCTTCCTTTCGTTCCCACGAAGACTGGTGTATGGGTCTCGAGCACCTCCATCGTGACCTGGGTTCGATACCCGACCCCGGGGACACGAAAGGCGCATACCTCCTCCACAGAGAGTTACATTCTCCCCATCTCCAGGGGGAAATAAGCCAGGGTGCCGCCTGGCTTTTTGGTGATGCTAGGTTAATAACCCACCGGACTCATACCCAGAAATAATGTCTCCTGCTGGTTTAAAACCCGTGGGATAGTCACTCTCCCGTGGGATAGTCCCTCAGTGGGATAGTCACTCACAGTGGGATAGTCACTCTACAGTGGGATAGTCACTCTACAGTGGGATAGTCACTCTACAGTGGGAATACTCTACAGTGGGATAGTCATCACAGTGGGATAGTCATTAATGGGATAATCACTTACAGTGGGATAGTCACTCTGCAGTAGGATAGTCACTCCACAGTGGGATAGTCACTCTACAGTGGGGTAGTCACTTACAGTGGGATAGTCACTCACAGTGGGATAATCACTTACAGTGGGATAGTCACCGGGAGTAGGATAGTCACTCTACAGTGGGAAAGTCACTCTACAGTGGGATAGTCACTCACAGTGGGATAGTCACTCTACAGTAGGATAGTCACCTCAGTGGAATAGTCTCTATGCATGGGGAAAACCTCTGCAGTGGGATAGTCACTCTACAGTGGGATAGTCCTCTGCAGTAGGATAGTCACTCTGCAGGGGATAGTCACTCCAGGGGATAGTCACTCTGCAGTAGGATAGTCACTCTGCAGTGGGATAGTCACTCTACAGTGGGATAGTCACTCTGCAGTGGGATAGTCACTCTACAGTAGGATAGTCACTATGCAGTGGAATAGTCACTATGCAGTAGGATAGTCACTCTGCAGTGTGATAGTCACTCTGCAGTAGGATAGTCACTCTACAGTGGGATAGTCACTCACAGTGGGATAGTCACTCTTGAAGGGAGATTATTTTTTTTTAGTAAAACTGATACACTAAAAGTGTGTTGCTACACTATTCTGTGTAATAGTTACACAGTGGGAACACCAGGAGTGTTCTGGGAGACTTCAGTAGTGTCAGCCTGAACTGGGAGACTTCAGTAGTGTCAGCCTGAGCTGGGAGACTTCAGTAGAGTCAGCATGAGCTGGGAGACTTCAGTAGTGTCAGCTTGAGCTGGGAGACTTCAGTAGTGTCAGCCTGAGCTGGGAGACTTCAGTAGTGTCAGCATGAGCTGGGAGACTTCAGTAGTGTCAGCATGAGCTGGGAGACTTCAGTAGTGTCAGCCTGAGCTGGGAGGCTTCAGTAGTGTCAGCTTGAGGTGGGAGACTTCAGTAGTGTCAGCATGAGCTGGGAGACTTCAGTAGTGTCAGCATGAGCTGGGAGATTTCAGTCGTGTCAGCCTGAGCTGGGAGACTTCAGTAGTGTCAGCATGAGCTGGGAGACTTCAGTGTGTCAGCCTGAGCTGGGAGACTTCAGTAGGTCAGCCTGAGCTGGGATACTTCAGTAGTGTCAGTCTGAGCTGGGAGACTTCAGTAGTGTCAGCATGAGCTGGGAGACTTCAGTAGTGTCAGCCTGAGCTGGGAGACTTCAGTAGTGTCAGCATGAGCTGGGAGACTTCAGTAGTGTCAGCCTGAGCTGGGAGACTTCAGTAGTGTCAGCCTGAGCTGAGAGACGTCAGTAGTGTCAGCTTGAGCTGGGAGACTTCAGTAGTGTTAGCATGAGCTGGGAGACTTCAGTAGTGTCAGCCTGAGCTGGGAGACTTCAGTAGTGTCAGCTTGAGCTGGGAGACTTCAGTAGTGTCAGCATGAGCTGGGAGACTTCAGTAGTGTCAGCATGAGCTGGGAGACTTCAGTAGTGTCAGCATGAGCTGGGAGACTTCAGTAGTGTCAGCCTGAGCTGGGAGACTTCAGTAGTGTCAGCCTGAGCTGGGAGACTTCAGTAGTGTCAGCCTGAGCTGGGAGACTTCAGTAGTGTCAGCATGACCTGGGAGACTTCAGTAGTGTCAGCTTGAGCTGGGAGACTTCAGTAGTGTCAGCATGAGCTTGAGACTTCAGTAGTGTCAGTCTGAGCTGGGAGACTTCAGTAGTGTCAGCATGAGCTGGGAGACTTCAGTAGTGTCAGCCTATGATAGGAGACTTCTGTACTATCAGCCTGTGGTGGGAGACTTCAGAAGTGTCAACCTGAGCTGGGAGACTTCAGTAGTGTCAACCTATGATAGGAGACTTCTGTACTATCAGCCTGTGGTGGGAGACTTCAGTAGCGTCAACCTGAGCTGGGAGACTTCAGTAGTGTCAGCCTATGATAGGAGACTTCTGTACTATCAGCCTGTGGTGGGAGACTTCAGTAGTGTCAACCTGAGCTGGGAGACTTCTGTACTATCAGCCTGTGGTGGGAGACTTCAGAAGTGTCAACCTGAGCTGGAGACTTCAGTAGTGTCAACCTATGATAGGAGACTTCTGTACTATCAGCCTGTGGTGGGAGACTTCAGTAGTGTCAACCTGAGCTGGGAGACTTCAGTAGTGTCAACCTATGATAGGAGACTTCTGTACTATCAGCCTGTGGTGGGAGACTTCAGTAGTGTCAACCTGAGCTGGGAGACTTCAGTAGTGTCAACCTATGATAGGAGACTTCTGTACTATCAGCCTGTGGTGGAGACTTCAGTAGTGTCAGCTTGAGCTGGGGACTTCAGTAGTGTCAGCTTGAGCTGGGGAACTTCAGTAGTGTCAGCTTGAGCTGGGAACTTCAGTAGTGTCAGCTTGACCTGGGGAACTTCAGTAGTGTCAGCTTGAGCTGGGGGACTTCAGTAGTGTCAGCTTGAGCTGGGGAACTTCAGTAGTGTCAGCTTGAGCTGGGAGACTTCAGTAGTGTCAGCTTGAGCTGGGAGACTTCAGTAGTGTCAGCTTGAGCTGGGGGAAATTCAGTAGTGTCAGCTTGACCTGGGGAACTTCAGTAGTGTCAGCTTGAGCTGGGAAACTTCAATAAAACAAAGAGTATATCGTGCAGCATTCCACTCCGGGTTCATCAGAAATGTTCTTGGGACAATGTGGTTCAAGGTGTCACCAACTCCGTCGGGAAAGCGGGAAAGTGGCGTAGTATACCGTTGCCACACTGCACAAATAACCTATGTGCGGCTTATTTGTGCATTATCAGCAATATTTTTTCTCCGGCACGTCCCCAGGACTTTGTCTCGGGCAACAATAATCAGCAGGGAATTCAATCCTCACCTGTGACTTTGTTCTTAGAATGAGAAATTTGATACGGGTTTCCCACCTTATGAATTTTATTTCTCTCCAGATTTTGGATGGTAAAACTTGCTATGGCAGGATCGATGTTACGACTCAAGCTCAGGGCCCCGCCCCAACATCCATGTGTCTTACACTGCCTACGAGGCGACTCTAAGCTTCGCTCAGCGACAACATTTCCGGTCATACTGAAGTTCCTGCAGGATGAGACAGTTTCCTGGACAGGAGAGTCTGGACTCTACCACCATGGTGCTACCACCGTGGAGTTACCACCATGGTTCATGGTAATGATAAGTAATATTGACCAATTGATGAATAAGAAATGTGTAACATCTGAGTATCTTTATTCTGAAGACGTTTCGCCCACCAGTGGCTTTATCAATTCAATGCAGAGGTTATTTCAACACCTCTGTATTGAACTTATGGAGCGAAAGGTGGGCGAAACATCTTTGGAAGAGAGATACAGAGGTGTTGCACATGTGTCTTATTCATCAGACAACGTCAGTCATATAAAACTGTGATTTTGATGAGGTTAAAATTTTATGGTCGTGTTTTTTACTTGTGCAAGTTGCACAGATGTGTTCCTTGCTAGAGTCGAAGCTTGGCTCCTGGCCCCGTCTCCTAGATTTTGGAATAACTGACGTCTTGAAGCTGTGTATTGAGTTTTCCTCCACCGCTGCCTCATCCAGATCCTTCCACTTTTTCAATCACCCTGAGACTAAAAAAATACTTCCTGACATCCCTACGGTTCATCTGTGCTGAGCTTCCTCCTGTGTCCCCTCGATCCTGGTCCTCTTAATTCAAGTAGGTTGCCAATATCTGCCCAATCAATTCCTGGTTTAAGATCTTGTGTATTGCAGACATGTCCTCCCTTGTCCTTCTCTCCTCTAAGGTCGTCAGGTTCAGTTCCATCCTCTCCTCATGCTGCATTCCTCTTGTCTGCTTCCAAACCTTTGGACCTTTCAGAGTTTCTTCGTGTACTTGACCGGGTGTGGGTTCCATGCTGGGGCTGCATACATAGTGACTGGCCTAACGTATATCGTATATATATATATATATATATATATATATATATATATATATATATATATATATATATATATATATATATATATATATATATTTCCAGCAGGATCTGCAGGAGGTTACACTGGAATTCGACCACAACACCTCAAAGAGATGGTAAACCAGTACTCGGAGCATCTGCATCAATTCTCCTCACCGAATTAACAACTTTTGTCAACAACTGCCTTGCTGGGCGAATCCCAGAAGAAATTAAACCTTTCTTTTTGGAGCCTCATTATGCGCTTTGAAGAAGAAGGATGGGGAATCAGACCCATTGCTGTTGGTAACACCCTTCGCCGCCTAGTTGCCAAAGCAGCAGTAAGAAACATTCGCCTAGAAGCTGCCAGTTTACTCCAGCCACACCAACTGGGCTTTGGGGTCTCTCAAGGCAGTGAAGCCGCAGCTCATGCGGCAAGGGCCTACATCAGGGACCTATCAGAAGACAAGGCCGTAGTCAAACTTGACTTTAGAAATGCCTTTAATATGGTGAAGAGAGATGTGGTCTTGCCAGCCGTTCGGGATCGGTTCCCCAGTCTCTTTCCCTTCATTTCAGCTGGCTACAGCAAACCCTCGACTCTTTTGTTTGGGAACATGAAATTCCCTCGTCTGAGGGTGTTCAGCAGGGTGATCCACTCGCTCCACTTCTCTTCTGTTTGGCAGTAAGAGAACTAACTTCCAGCCTATGCAGCGAGCTCAACATCTGGTACCTGGATGATGGCACTCTGGCAGGTACTAGGGAGTCCTTGTTAGAGGACCTACAACGGGTGAAGACACAAGGAGAAGCCTTAGGACTCATCCTTAATCCCTCAAAGTGTGAAATTATCACAACAAATCAGGAAATAATCAATGCAGTGCAAACAATCCTCCCAGAAGTCACTACTACCACTCCATCCAACAGTACCTCCTGGGAGCACTGCTGGGTCACCAGGCCATCGACACTGTCCTCAAGGACAAAGTGAATGACCTGAAAAGAATGGAGGAGAGAATAAGTGATCTTGATGCCCATGATGCCCTGTATCTCCTCACAAGGTATCTTACTATGCCAAGACTCACTTACTTCCTGAGGTGCGCACCCTCTTTTTAAAACCCAACACTTGACGAGTATGACGCACACCTGAGATCAACCTTCAAGAAGGCACTGAATCTGTCACTAGAGGATCAGCAATGGGAGCAGGCAACCCTCCCAGTGCGACTGGGAGGTATAGGGTGCGCAAAGCAAGGCAGGTAGCGTTACCTGCATTTCTGTCATCGTGTTTGGCTTCCAGTGGATTAGTCAAGAGGATTGTCCCTGAACGTTTGAGAGGGGTGGTGGGAGCTCAAGACCCCAAGTTCATTGAAGCAGCAGTGCAGTGGGACATCCTGGCAGACTCCTCCAGTAGACCAGCTCCTCCCAAAGAGCACAAACAGTCCCACTGGGACAAACCGATCATGGAAAAAATTTCCAACACAATGCTCACCAACGCTTCAGGAAAGGACAAAGCTCGTCTCCTAGCGGTGAAGGCACCACACTCAGGAGATTTCCTTCTTGCTGTTCCCAATTCCTCTCTGGGGACTCGACTCGACCCACAGGCCATTCGGATTGGTGTTGCTCTTCGCCTAGCCGCCCCCAGACTCACCGAACATAGGTGTATTTGCGGCAGGGCGACGGCTGACCAATTCGGACTTCATGGTCTAGTGTGTCACACATCAGAAGGGAAGTATGCTAGACATGAGGGGGTCAATGACATCATAAAGAGAAGCCTCGCCACAGCCCGTTGCCCAGCTCAACGGGAACCCCAAGTGCAGAGGTCTGATGGAAGTCAAAAGCGTCCTGATGGAGCCACCATGCTACCCTGGAAGGATGGTAAGCAGATTGCTTGGGACTACACCTGTGCTGCCACATTGGCAGACACCTACCTGCCACACTCCTTAGCCGAAGGGGGTGGAGCTGCCAGCCACAGGGAGACCCAGAAGACCCGCAAATATGAAGACCTTCCCTCTTGCTATAACTTCATCCCAATAGGGTCGGAGACCCATGGAGCATGGGGCAAGTGTGCTCTAAAGTTTCTCAAGGAGCTGGGTGGAAAACTCATCATAGAAACCAAGGATTACAGGGCGACCAGCTTCCTGTTTCAGAGACTCAGTGTTGCGATCCAGAGGGAAATGCCTGCAGTATTCTGGGCACGCGGCCCACTGCCGGGAGTTGGACGAAGTATTTGACATGTAGCTCTGAGTTGTTATCTATGTTGTTTTACTCCCCATTGTATTTTGTATTTTGTCTTGAAATAAAGTTTGTATAAAAAAAAGATGGGGTAGTAGGGAAGTGGAATATATATATATATATATATATATATATATATATATATATATATATATATATATATATATATATATATATATATATATATATATATATATATATATATATATATATAAGATTTTGATGGAGGTTTTGTGCATATACCGTAATGAAGAATTAGACACGGTACTGTATACCGTACTGTGTGCAGATACCTTAATGCTGCTCTGAGGTTTAAGCTTTCACGTGGCGCTGATGTTATAGAGTTTATACGTGCAGTTTATGTTGATCTGTTGTGACTGCAGAGGCTTTCCATAGTTCTCCACTTTCTTCTGTAACAGATAAGTCAACTGTAGATATAAATCCAGATGTGTACTCCTGTTTACCCTTGTAAAGCCTAGTTCCTAGGCCTTTTGTGTATCCATATGCCCTTGCGCTGCCCTCCACAGGATGGATATGCCCTTGCGCTGCCCTCCACAGGATGGATATGCCCTTGCGCTGCCCTCCACAGGATGGATATGCCCTTGCACTGCCCTCCACAGGATGGATATACCCTTGCGCTGCCCTCCACAGGATGGATATACCCTTGCGCTGCCCTCCACAGGATGGATATGCCCTTGCGCTGCCCTCCACAGGATGGATATGCCCTTGCGCTGCCCTCCACAGGATGGATATGCCCTTGCACTGCCCTCCACAGGATGGATATTCCCTTGCGCTGCCCTCCACAGGATGGATATGCCCTTGCGCTGCCCTCCACAGGATGCATATGCCCTTGCGCTGCCCTCCACAAGATGGATATGCCCTTGCACTGCCCTCCACAGGATGGATATGCTCTTGCGCTGCCCTCCACAGGATGGATATGCCCTTGCGCTGCCCTCCACAGGATGGATATGCCCTTGCGCTGCCCTCCACAGGATGGATATGCCCTTGCACTGCCCTCCACAGGATGGATATGCCCTTGCGCTGCCCTCCACAGGATGGATATGCCCTTGCGCTGCCCTCCACAGGATGGATATGCCCTTGCGCTGCCCTCCACAGGATGGATATGCCCTTGCACTGCCCTCCAAAGGATGGATATGGCCTTGCGCTGCCCTCCACAGGATGGATATGCCCTTGCGCTACCCTCCACAGGGTGGATATGCCCTTGCGCTGCCCTCCACAGGATGGATATGCCCTTGCACTGCCCTCCACAGGGTGGATATGACCTTGCGCTGCCCTCCACAGGATGGATATGACCTTGCGCTGCCCTCCACAGGATGGATATGACCTGCGCTGCCCTCCACAGGATGGATATGACCTTGCGCTGCCCTCCACAGGATGGATATGACCTTGCGCTGCCCTCCACAGGATGGATATGACCTTGCGCTGCCCTCCACAGGATGGATATGACCTTGCGCTGCCCTCCACAGGATGGATATGACCTTGCGCTGCCCTCCACAGGATGGATATGCCCTTGCGCTGCCCTCCACAGGATGGATATGCCCTTGCGCTGCCCTCCACAGGATGTATATGCCCTTGCGCTGCTCTCCACAGGATGGATATGACCTTGCGCTGCCCTCCACAGGATGGATATGCCCTTGCGCTGCCCTCCACAGGATGGATATGCCCTTGCGCTGCCCTCCACAGGATGGATATGACCTTGCGCTGCCCTCCACAGGATGGATATGCCCTTGCGCTGCCCTCCACAGGATGGATATGCCCTTGCGCTGCCCTCCACAGGATGGATATGACCTTGCGCTGCCCTCCACAGGATGGATATGCCCTTGCGCTGCCCTCCACAGGATGGATATGCCCTTGCGCTGCCCTCCACAGGATGGATATGCCCTTGCGCTGCCCTCCACAGGATGGATATGACCTTGCGCTGCCCTCCACAGGATGGATATGCCCTTGCGCTGCCCTCCACAGGATGGATATGCCCTTGCGCTGCCCTCCACAGGATGGATATGACATTGCGCTGCCCTCCACAGGATGGATATGCCCTTGCGCTGCCCTCCACAGGATGGATATGACCTTGCGCTGCCCTCCACAGGATGGATATGCCCTTGCGCTGCCCTCCACAGGATGGATATGCCCTTGCGCTGCCCTCCACAGGATGGATATGACCTTGCGCTGCCCTCCACAGGATATATATGCCCTTGCGCTGCCCTCCACAGGATGGATATGCCCTTGCGCTGCCCTCCACAGGATGGATATGACCTTGCGCTGCCCTCCACAGGATGGATATGCCCTTGCGCTGCCCTCCACAGGATGGATATGACCTTGCGCTGCCCTCCACAGGATGGATATGACCTTGCGCTGCCCTCCACAGGATGGATATGACCTTGCGCTGCCCTCCACAGGATGGATATGACCTTGCGCTGCCCTCCACAGGATGGATATGACCTTGCGCTGCCCTCCACAGGATGGCGTCCACAATAAACTATCAACTTCGGTGGCGAAATCTAAAAAAGAAAATCTTCTTTGAAAACTTCTTTTCAATCTTTCGCCAATTTATTTACATATTCCTCCTCTGTCATTCTCCGTCAGCGTCCCTTCCTCCTTCCTCCTTCCTCCTTCCTCCTTCCTCCTTCCTTGGCCACATCGCTTCTTCCTTCACACCAGATTATTTTTTTATGAGGCTGTCGAGCAACTTTACGTACTACGTCATATTCAACTTTTTTTTTTTTAATTTCATCTTCCTTCTTATTCTTGCTTATTCCTTTGTAGTTCTCATTCTTGTTTCTCATTCTCTTTTGCTTTATATTTTTCCCATTTTTTTTTTTGCTTCTCCTTCTCTTGTCTTCTCTGCATTATTGGTCTTGCTTCCTTTCTTTGTTTGTTATGAATCTCTCCTTTGCCTCTGTTGCCTTCGTGTATACTCTCCTATATGTGGTTGCAGGGGTCGAGTCGCAGCTCCTGGCCTGGTGTGTGTAAATAGTGTATGATCGTCTGTATGTTGCGAATGGTGTATGGTTGTGTGTATGTTTTTTGTATGTACATGTATGTGGCGACACATCACCTTCAAAAGACAGATGAGAAAAAAATGAGACTAAAGGGAGGGTGAGGGAGGGGATGATGATTAAGGAGAAGGGAAGTGAAGAAGAGGGGATGGAGGATAAGTGTGAGGGAAACAGGAGAGAGGGAAATGGAGGTACGGGAAGGGGATTGGGTGTGTTTCTGGAGATATAAAGTAGAAGTTATTAGGTATATCCTTAGCGCTGTGGTACACGGGAGTACATGGTAGTACAAGAGTACAAGGGAGTACATGGGAAAGACGGATAGCAGAGTCCACACCGAGGCTACCTGCTGAGAAGAACTATCTACTTCTATCTAGATTAAGGACTATCGTGTATCATCTAGGTGTGTGAGTCAAAAATAGAAAAGCAGAAGGCTCAGACAACAAGGTCTGTGTTGCATCTCAGATGAAAACATGAACTCTTCACGGTACTTGCCTTACCTGGAGTATACCTGGAGGGTGTTCCGAGGGGCAACACCCCCGCGGCTCGGATCTTGAACAGGCCTCCCGGTGGATCGGGGCTCGAACAACCGGGTTATTGCTGTTGGGCGATTAAGACTGACTTTCAAGTATCTTATGGGTCTAAATATATATATAATATATATATATATATATATATATATATATATATATATATATATATATATATATATATATATATATATATATATATATATATATATATATATATATATATATATATATATATATATATATATATATATATATATATATACAGACATCTGGTTGGTTGTTTGGCTAAAAGTCTATCGGCAACACGAGGATCATTAAGGCTGCGCACTGAACTTTTTCACCACCAGACAAGAATACTGTAATCCCTATTTTAGGGATTACAGTAAACTCTGAGCATATATATATATATATATATATATATATATATATATATATATATATATATATATATATATATATATATATATATATATATATATATATATATATATATATATATATATATATATATATATATATATATATATATATATATATATATATATATCAAGATATAAAAAGATAAAGAATCAAATACAAAGTGGGAGTTGTCACAGTTGCTTTTTGCTGATGACACTGTGCTTTTGGGAGATTCTGAAGAGAAGTTGCAGAGGTTGGTGGATGAATTTGGTAGGGTATGTAAAAGAAGAAAATTGAAAGAGAATATAGGAAAGAGTAAGGTGATAAGGATAACAAAAAGATTAGGTGAGAGATTCGATATCAGATTGGAGGGAGACAGTATGCAGGAGGTGAATGTATTCAGATATTTAGGAGTGGATGTGTCAGCAGAAGGGTCTATGAAGGATGAGGTGAATCATAGAATTGATGAGGGGAAAAGGGTGAGTGAAGCACTTCGGAGTCTGTGGAGACAAAGAACTTTGTCCATGGAAGTAAAGAGGGGAATGTATGAGAGTATATTTATACCAACACTCTTATATGGGTGTGAAGCATGGGTGATGAATGTTGCAACGAGGAGAAGGCTGGAGGCAGTGGAGATGTCATGTCTGAGGTCAATGTGTGGTGTAAATATAATGCAGAGAATTCGGAGTTTGGAAATTAGGAGGAGGTGCGGGATTACCAAAACTATTATCCAGAGAGCTGAGGAGGGGTTGTTGAGGTGGTTCGGACATGTAGAGAGAATGGAACGAAACAGAATGACTTTGAGAGTGTATAAATCTGTAGTGGAGGGAAGGCGGGGTAGGGGTCGGCCTAGCGAAATTATTACATACACAAATTTTCGCTTGTCTTATATGGCAATAAGAGCGTTGCTATTTAAGCCAAAATCGCAAGTTTTACCTAATCGGCACGACACACACACACACACACACATATATATATATATATTAACACATCGGCCGATTCCCACCAAGGCAGGGTGGCCCGAAAAAGAAAAACTTTCATCATCATTCACTCCATCACTGTCTTGCCAGAGGGGTGCTTTACACTACAGTTATAAAACTGCAACATTAACACCCCTCCTTCAGAGTGCAGACACTGTACTTCCCATCTCCAGGACTCAAGTCCGGCCTGCCGGTTTCCCTGAATCCCTTCATAAATGTTACTTTGCTCACACTCCAACAGCACGTCAAATATTAAAAACCATTTGTCTCCATTCACTCCTATCAAATACGCTCACACATGCTTGCTGGAAGTCCAAGCCCCTCGCACACAAAACCTCCTTTACCCCCTCCCTCCAACCTTTCCTAGGCCGACCCCTACCCCGCCTTCCCTCCACTACAGATTTATACACTCTCGAAGTCATTCTGTTTCGTTCCATTCTCTCTACATGTCCGAACCACCTCAACAACCCCTCCTCAGCTCTCTGGATAATAGTTTTGGTAATCCCGCACCTCCTCCTAATTTCCAAACTCCGAATTCTCTGCATTATATTTACACCACACATTGACCTCAGACATGACATCTCCACTGCCTCCAGCCTTCTCCTCGTTGCAACATTCATCACCCATGCTTCACACCCATATAAGAGTGTTGGTATAACTATACTCTCATACATTCCCCTCTTTACTTCCATGGACAAAGTTCTTATATATATATATATATATATATATATATATATATATATATATATATATATATATATATATATATATATATATATATATATATATATATATATATATTCTCTGTGTATTTCCCGTGCACCCGGAGCAGAATGTCCTCAACCCACAAATTAATACAACTGCTTAAAAGTATATTCCCGCTTGCTTGTTCACTCCACATATTTTCTGTATTAAAACAATTTTTTTTCTTTATCTTGGCCGTTAATTTTTCAACAGATCGCTTACCAATACTTCGCAAATCTGCTGTTACTGTTTCCCCCCCGTTGTTACGGCAGCAACGGAGCTCAGACTGCCCTCCCCTCTCCTCCACTCCCCACCTCCATTATGCAATACGTTTCGCCAGAATAAAGGAACCCCGAATATTACACAATTGTTTTATTTGTCAGCTTGTACCGTTAGGTTAGTTAAGATTGGTCAGGAAACAGGACAGGTGTTTCCTGACGCGCTTCTGGTCATCTGACCGAGGCCTTCCACTGGCTTGATAAATAATATATGTTATTTGAAGTTGGATTCCGAAACGTTTCGCCTAGGTGTACTCCTCTTACATCGTCTTTACATCTCTACTACTTCTGCCGCCTCTGTACTCGACTGAAGAAGCCTACTCAGTAGGCGAAACGTTTCGGAATAAAGGTACCTAACTGTTGCACATGTGTCTTATCAACTTGTCGGTATTGTATGCCATTAAAATATTCACATTATTTGAAGGTCTTGAAACTGGAGACGGTAAAAGACGAGGTAATCAGTCCCCAGCCTGGATGAAGGTGTCCTCCAGTATCAACACAGGTGGTCGTAATGGGAATAATAGTGGAACAAACAAAAGACAACAGAAGTTACATGACTTGTATTGACTTCACCAAATAATCAAGCTGGTATTTACAAATATGTACAGTGTTGCAAGAACAAAGGTACAACACGGTGATCAAAGGAAGAAAAAAGCAAGGAGACAGGCAAAACACCGCGGCCAACCAGCAGCCCAGACAAGTCTGCCAAACTTCGCGTCACAAGTGAACCACATCGCTTCACAGCTTTGGCAAGCTTGTCTATGATTGGTCGATGAACCGAGCTACTGATATAACGACGGGGCCCCTACTGATCGTTAAACCCTTAGCACCTGGTTCGCTGGTTGGGAGGCAGCCTATATGGGAGTGTGTCATACGCCGAATAAAATGTAACATGCTCGTAGCATGTTACAACCAGAGTAGTCTTGAAAGCTGACATCATCATTTAGTTTCAGGGACTGATCCCCTCATCTCACACTGTCTTTGAATGACCTCTGTACCAAATTGACAAGACCACTGGTGGGCGAAACGTCTCCAAAATATAGGTACTCAGGCGTCGCATGTGAGTCATATTCATTGACTTTTCGGAATCGTCCACCATAACCACCTCAACTGGCCTGCCAGTCCACCACCCTTAACGATTAAAATTCATCCAGTCACCCCTGGCCATTTAACCAAATTGGACAAAAACATCACGGCTGTTGCCTCAGCGAGGGAGGCCCTATACATACATATATATATTATATATATATATATATATATATATATATATATATATATATATATATATATATATTTATTCAATTTTTGTGTTTGCAATTTGTTTTATGGGAAGCAAGCTGTTTTTCTATTTGGAAACACACACACACAAAAAAATAATATCTATGTTGAAACTGGTTGATTTTAGTCAGGAATTTCATTTTTTTTTTTTTTAGTTGGAAATATTGGGTGGGAGTGAGGTTTGTGTTGTGTCTGAGTGAAGGAAGGAGAGTGCTGCGTCAATGGTACTCTTGACTCCTTCCGACTGGTACTCTTGACTCCTTCCGAATGGTAATCTTAATATTTCCGAATGGTACTCTTGAATGGGACTCTTAAATGGTACTCTTGAATGGGACTCTTGAATGGTACTCTTGAATGGGACTCTTAAATGGTACTCTTGAATGGGACTCTTAAATGGTACTCTTGAATGGGACTCTGGTACTCTTGAATGGTACTCTTGAACTGGACTCTTGAATAGTACTCTTGAATGGGACTCTTGAATTGGACTCTTGAATGGGACTCGTGCTCTTGAATGGGACTCTGGTGCTCTTGAATGGGACTCTGGTGTTCTTGAAGGGGACTCTGGTGCTCTTGAATGGGACTCTTGAATGGTACTCTTGAATAGGACTCTTGAATGGGATTCTGGTACTCTTGAATGGGACTTTTGAATGGGGATTCTTGAATTGGACTCTTGAATGAGACTCTGATACTCTTGAATGGTACTCTTGAATGGTACTCTTGAATGGTACTCTTGAATGGTACTCTTGAATGGTACTCTTGAATGGTACTCTTGAATGGTACTCTTGAATGGTACTCTTGAATGATACTCTTGAATGATACTCTTGAATGGTACTCTTGAATGGGACTCTTGAATGATACTCTTGAATGGGACTCTTGACTGTTTCCTCAGTATCCAGATTTCTTAATTAATTTCAAGTGACGTTGATATATCAGAGAGAGAGAGAGAGAGAGAGAGAGAGAGAGAGAGAGAGAGAGAGAGAGAGAGAGAGAGAGAGAGAGAGAGAGAGAGAGAGAGATGAAGATGGAGGGGTGAGTGGACCTCAGTGGAGTGAAGGTTCGTGACCCAGGAGAAAGTGGAAGGAAAGTCTAGATGGAGGAGAGGAAAAGGAAAGTCGTTATGGAGAAAGTCGGGATGGAGAGATTCTTGATAATAAAAACGAGGGAAGACGCGATCGTGTTCCACCGTTAACGGAAAACGACCTCCCGTTGTTCCCGTTTGTAACTGGTTGATGATGATGGCGGGAGTTGCTGTGATTGGTTGCCGGTGATGGCGGGAGTTGCTGTGATTGGTTGACGGTGATGACGGGAGTAGCTGTGATTGGTTGACGGTGATGGCGGGAGTTGCTGTGATTGGTTAACAGTGATGGCGGGAGTAGCTGTGATTGGTTGACGGTGATGACGGGAGTTGCGTTGATTGGTTGACGGTGATGGTGGGAGTTGCGGTGATTGGTTGACGGTGATGGCGGGAGTTGCGGTGATTTTCAGATTGTAAACAGCTCATTATTATTATTAATATTATCGTTATTATTATTAATATTTGAAACGCTAACCCAACATGGATCACAAAGGCAAGAAATCCTCCTTACGACAATGTCCCACACACATGCCTTCATATATATATATATATATATATATATATATATATATATATATATATATATATATATATATATATATATATATATATATATATATATATATATATATATATATATATATATATATATTATATATAATATATATATATATATATATATATATTATATATATATATATATATATATATATATATATATATATATATATATATATATATATATATATATATATATATATATATATATATATATATATATATATATATATATATATATATATATATATATATATATATATATATATATATATATATATATATATATATATATATATATATATATATATATATATATATATATATATATATATATATATATATATATATATATATATATATATATATATATATATATATATATATATATATATATATATATATATATATATATATATATATACCTCATGTCTGAGGTCAATGTGTGGTGTGAATATAATGCAGAGAATTCGGAGTTTGGAAATTAGGAGGAGGTGGGATTACCAAAACGATTGTCCAGAGAGCTGAGGAGGGGTTGTTGAGGTGGTTTGGACATGTAGAGAGAATGGAACGAGACAGAGTGACTTCGAGAGTGTATAAATCTGTAGTGGAGGGAAGGCGGGGTAGGGGTCGGCCTAGGAAAGGTTGGAGGGAGGGGGTAAAGGAAGTTTTGTGTGCGAGGGGCTTGGATTTCCAGCAAGCATGTGTGAGCGTATTTGATAGGAGTGAATGGAGGCATATGGTTTTTAATACTTGACGTGCTGTTGGAGTGTGAGGAAAGTAACATTTATGAAGGGATTCAGGGAAACCGGCAGGCCGGACTTGAGTTCTGGAGATGGGAAGTACAGTGCCGGCACTCTGAAGGAGGGGTGTAAATGTTGCAGTTTTATAACTGTAGTGTAAAGCACCCTTCTGGCAAGACAGTGATGGAGTGAATGATGATG
>WNWK01003191.1:37500-40000 GCA_009830355.1 Cherax destructor
ATAGTAAGTCCCAGGAGACCAGAGACCAGCAGTGATAGTTAACATTGCTTCAGAAGTCTTGTTAGCACCTTTATCTCTCTCTCTCTCTCTCTCTCTCTCTCTCTCTCTCTCTCTCTCTCTCTCTCTCTCTCTCTCTCTCTTTCTCTCTCTTTTACACAGGGTTTTACAAGGTTAGGTTAATTAAGGTTCCTAACTTCATTCACAAGCCAAGAGCTGTTACCTACATCAGTTCATTTGAAAACCTTTTTATTGTTATGAGACAAACAGATATGGGACAGGGTGAAGTTGGAGCCATCTGTGGGCCAGGGATTTCATTGGTTAACTGACTTTATTTCGTTGATATCATTATGCTCTACAAACATGTTCCAGACTCGAGTCATCCTGGGAATAAATGATCTCAGATGAAGTGATGTTCTGGAGAAGAGTACAGCCAGAGTGTAGTTGCTGCCCGTCTTGTTGTGTAGAATCTCTCTCTTCCTCTCCCTCTCTGTACACACCTATCTTCCCCAGGTACATAAATACTTATTATAACCCACTTCTCACATCCCCCTCTTATTCTAATTCTCACAATTCTTGAATTTAAACTCCTTTACCCTTTCTTCTCTTTCCACAGTCGTTATATGACCCCCTACAAAAACAAATCTGGGAGTACAAGCACGTGCAGATGAGGTTAGGTAAGGTTCGTCAGGAAACAGGACAAGTGTTTCCTGGAGCAGGTCTTAGTCAGATGGCCCACCGTTGGAGCTTTTGGTCATCTGACAGAGGCCTTCCGCTGGCTTACAGGTCCATCATTTTAAAAATCATGGTCATTGTTATAACCATTTATCGTGGAGATGAGAGACCCAAGACTCCTGCAAGACATTCAGCCTCACTTGACGGGGGAGGGGGGATATTCGAGCACGCAGCACCAACATGCAACCCACACAACTTGCAGTGCATAAGAAACCTTAAAAAGGTCGAGGAATTTGTAACCAGTAGAGCGGCTCGTAACTCACGGGTGAATCCTCCTCTGCTCACAATAAAAGCACCCGGGTTCAATCTCGGGCGTATGTAGAAGTGCAGCAAGTTGCCTACCAGCTGTTGTCCCTGTTCAACTTGGTGCAACCCACTGTGGTGGGCGGCATCCTGCGGGTGGGAGCATATCCTGGACTAGGCTGATCTTTGCAAATTCAACATTTTAAACAAAAACTAGCGAAACTACGCAGGTGTGAGTACAGGTATGACCACGGCAGACGTGGAGGATATGGCCACGACATAGTGACTACTTGTTTAGGTTAGCGTGGAAAGCAGTGAACCCCCAGTGTTTTGTCGACACGGTCCACGCTTAATTATCAAACATGTGGCAAGAACCTCACTTTCTAATTTACAGCTCTGGGGCTCACTGGAACGTGAACACCACCGTGTGTGGCGGAAATGTTTACCTCGAGAGTCCTACCTGAGGCCGGGCTCGAGCACCACCATCACAACCTGCTGGATATGCCACCTGTAGCAGGCAGTGGTCCAGGCAGAGTGTGCAGGTTCGAATCCTGCTGTAGACTCAGAGATAATGTTTGTAAATAATTTGTTTCTTCGTTTGGGAGTTGTTAAGTATGTGTGTGTGTGTACTCATCTAGTTGTACTCACCTAGTTGTGGTTGCAGGGGTCGATTCATAGCTCCTGGCCACGCCTCTTCACTGGCCGCTATTGGGTCACTCTCCCTGCGCCATGAGTTTTATCATACCTCTTCTTAAAGCTATGTATGGAACCTGCCTCCACTACATCACTTCCCAAGCTATTCCACTTCCCGACCACTCTGTGACTGAAGAAATACTTCCTAACATCCCTGTGATTCATCTGAGTCTTCAACTTCCAACTGTGTCCCCTTGTTGCTGTGTCCCATCTCTGGAACATTCTGTCTCTGTCTACCTTGTCAATTCCTATCACTATCTTATATGTCGTTATCATGTCCCCCCTATCTCTCCTGTCCTCCAGTGTCGTCAGGTCGATTTCCCTTAACCTCTCCTCGTAGGACATACCCCTTAGCTCCGGGACTAGTCTTGTTGCAAACCTTTGCACTTTCTCTAGCTTCTTTACGTGCTTGGCTAGATGTGTGTGTGTGTGTGTGTGTGTGCTCACCTCACCTAGTTGTGGTTGCAGGGGTCGAGTCAAAGCTCCTGGCCCCGCCTCTTCACTGGCCGCTACTGGGTCACTCTCCCTGCGCCATAAGCTTTATCATACCTCTGCTTAAAGCTATGTATAGAGCCTGCCTCCACTACATCGCTTCCTAAACTATTCCACTTCCCGACAACTCTGTGACTGAAGAAATACTTCCTAACATCTCTGTGATTCATCTGAGTCTTCAACTTCCATCTGTGTCCCCTTGTTGTTGTGTCCCATCTCTGGAACATTCTGTCTCTGTCCACTTTGTCAATTCCTCTCAGTATCTTATATGTTGTTATCATGTCTCCCTATCTCTCCTGTCCTCCAGTGTCGTCAGGTCCATTTCCCTTAACCTCCCTCG
>WNWK01003191.1:42500-125000 GCA_009830355.1 Cherax destructor
ACTTAGAGCAGTAGTGGACACGACCAGTGTCTGTGGAAGTCTGCCCCCTAAGTCAGGTGGACAAGTGTGATGTCACCTTGGTTGAAGTAGCCGGCTTTCGTGGGAGGGCATGTCCAGTGGCTATGTGACGAACGTCAGATAAAATGTAACATACTCGACGGACGACACACAGAGAACGATCCAGTTTTTATTCTCTGATTAAAACCACGTCTCTAAACCCATGTGAGTCGTAAAGCGAGTGGAGACCGGAAGAAAGTAATCCAGAGACTAACGGAACAGCTCTGATTCCTCGAACCTAGAGCCCTCTTACCAGCGTTAAGGGATCTCTTACCTAGTGTAAATCTCTGTATTCTGGCCATTTATTTCCTGATTTACAGTTCCTTGGATTCACAGCGGTGATCTTTAATTTAAATGGCCAGTAGGTGGAGTTCAGTGTTGGTCGAGGTGGTGTTTGTTGCGTGTGCAATCAGCGTGAAGTTGTGGTGTTTACTGTGTGGTGCGTGTAAATCACCCTTTTCGTGTTCTCTCCAGGCGACCCCTCCCCATTTCTCCCTTCTCTCCCTCCCTCTCCAATGTTTCCTCCCTTCCAACCTTCCTCTCTCCTTCCGCTTCCTGCTTCCCCTCCATTGATCTGTGTGGAGCAGCGTGTGTATGTATGTGTGTTTACCTTTATTGTGACCTGGGAGAGGGAGAAGGGTGTGGAAAGGAGGGATGGGGAGGAGGAGGAATTGATGGGCTTGAGTTGAAAGGGGAGGGGTTAGTGGGTTGCTTGAAGGGGTTGAGCAGAGAAGAGGCAAGGGAAATGAAGTGCTAAGTCCTTGAGGTAGGAAGAAGAGAATGTTGGTGAGGAAGGAAGAGGAGAGAGAGAGAGAGGAAAGAGGAGAGAGTTAACAAACACACATATATATACACACACATAGTAGCGACCAGCGAAGAGGCGGGCGGGGCCAGGAGCTGTGACTCGACCCCTGCAACTACAAATTTGTGATTAAATAGGTGAGAACACACACACACACACAGTCACATATTTTTCGTTGATTGACGACTACAAAAATGGAAAAAGACATATGTGATTATTAAAACCAAGGATATGTTTTGCTCACCAGGGGCGAAACGTATCCCCAGTAAACATCTTGATAATAGCATGCACACCTATTTCACCCACAAGAAGAGGAAGAAGCTGGGCCAGAGACTCGATCTCTGTAACCACGAACAGAAGGTGAACAAACAAACACGCTTAAGGATTTAAGATTTTTGCCGCCTAGCTGCCAGTTAATTTTACACAGCGCATCCATCCTGTGGAGAGTAGAACAATAACATATTGATACTCGAAAGGCCTAGGAACTAGGCCCCAAGACAGTAGCAGTACGCCTGCATATGTATATATATATGTTGCATGCAAAGAGTACGTACCCTTTATTCGGAGCATGTTAAACACACCCACATAGGCTCCCCTCCAACCAGCGAACCATCGTTAAGGGTTTGGCGATGGGGCCCCATCATCAAATCAACGACTCGGTTCAGCCAATTATAATGCGAGTTTGACAATGCGAAAGGTGACGTAGATACCACTCACAGTTTGTTATTGGAATTCCTGCATTGAGCTGATTGTGGAAGGTTGTCTCTGTCTTTTGTCTGCTGTTTTGCCTTGACAACCGTGGCGTGCACTAAATACTACTCTTTCTGTATATAGTGTACATATGTGTAAAAAGCCCTTTTCTATTTACTTGGTGAAGGAAAAGACAAAAGTCTTATATAATCATTGCTTGGTAAAGGAAATACAAATTCAAAGCATTTTTCTACTGTGTTTCTTTGCTCCAAGCTCCCTTTTACACTCAGGTTAACAGGCCATGAACCTGAGGTTGTAATAATATATATATATATATATATATATATATATATATATATATATATATATATTATATTATTGTGACAGCGAATGAGTGGTATTGATCAATAACTATACTGCACTAGCTAGGGTCGAACCCATGATGCTTTGGCCCGCCTCATGGTGAGCGAAAACACATGACGCTCTAGTCCACTGAACCACACAATCATGTGTTTTCGCTCACCAGGAGGCGGGCCAAGGCATCATAGGTTCGACCCTATGTGTATAAATCTGTAGTGGAGGGAAGGCGGGGTAGGGGTCGGCCTAGGAAAGGTTGGAGGGAGGGGTAAAGGAAGTTTTGTGTGCGAGGGCTTGGACTTCCAGCAAGCATGTGTGAGCGTATTTGATAGGAGTGAATGGAGGCATATGGTTTTAATACTTGACGTGCTGTTGGAGTGTGAGCAAAGTAACATTTATGAAGGGATTCAGGAAACCGGCAGGCCGGACTTGAGTTGTGGAGATGGGAAGTACAGTGCTGCACTCTGAAGGAGGGGTGTTAATGTTGCAGTTTTATAACTGTAGTGTAAAGCACCCTTCTGGCAAGACAGTGATGGAGTGAATGATGATGAAAGTTTTTTTTCGGGCCACCCTGCCTTGGTGGGAATCGGCCGATGTGTTAAAAATATATATATATATATATATATATATATATATATATATATATATATATATATATATATATATATATATATATATATATATATATATATATATATATATATATATATATATCTACAGCTTGAGCCTAATATGTTTTGATATCTTGTAGGCGAGAGAAAGAAGGTCAGCAACCACGACCAATACATCGAATCTTGGTCTTCAGTTGTGTTGCCTCACGCAACACAACTAGCAGAAAGGAACCTATTTATCTCTTCCAGGGACGCCACGAGACCTCGAGAACGTCGCCGGGTCACCAACTAGACAAGACCCGGGACGGGACAGTACCGGCGAACCTCATCCAACCCTCGAGGACGGTGCATTGAATCCTGGTCCTCGTGAGGTTATCTCTGAGGTTTTAAACACTCAGACAACTGAGGAACATGATCACCAGAGATACGGCAGTTAGTCGTGGGAGTAAAAACACTCGAGATGTATTTATATATAGATCAAAGCGAAACATCAGTACTCGTTAAGCAGACACAGAAAGTCAATCATTTTGAGGAAGTTAAAGAGCGAAATTGATTTATACAAACACGGAGAAGAAGACTCAAGACCACAGGAAGACTTGTCCATACAAACACACGAAGACTCATTTACACAAGCACAAGAGAGAGAGAGAGAGAGAGAGAGAGTTGTATAAACACACGGTTAAACGGGTAAATTAGCTTGAAGAATCACTCTTAGTAAGACAATACAGAAACCAAAGAAAGAAGAGCAGGTAGTTTCTCATTGTAACTCAGCATTGTTGTGGTTCAGTAACAGCAGACACACACCTGGTACACTCCACCTCCCACCACACCTGAACAAACTTACAGAAAAGAAACTCTTGATAAACACATCTGTTAATATATATATATATATATATATATATATATATATATATATAATATATATATATATATATATATATATATATATATATATATATATATATGTCGTGCCGATTAGGTAAAACTGGTCAATTAGCAAGAACTCATCTAAAATTATGTCCTTTCTAAAATTTTCTCTTATACGTTTAAAGATATATTTTTTTCATTTATGTTAATGTAAGAATTTATAATTTTGTACCAAGAGAAACTTTGAAAACCTACCTAACCTTATTACAACAAGCGCAATTTAATTTAGCCTAACCCAACTAAATATATTTTAGATACGTTAACATTAATTTAATAATAAACAAACACAATGAAATATATTTTTTTCGTTATGTTCAGAATGATTTTGGCGAAATTATTGCATATACAAATTTTCACTTGTCTTATATGGCAAGGTGAATGTTGCTATTTAAGCCAAAATCGCAAGTTTTACCTAATCGGCACGACATATATATATATATATATATATATATATATATATATATATATATATATATATATATATATAAAATATATATATATATATATATATTATATATATATATATATATATATATATATATATATAGATAAATGATATGATAGAGGAGGTACCACCTCTAGAACTTTACTGGGAACCCTCAGTATATATCTTGATGGACTGAACACATGACTCCTGGCTGAGGGACTGATTACCTCAAACTCTTCCTCATCTTCCACAGTTCTTCTTTGTATTGGACTGAAGAAGCCACTGGCTCATTCTTGTGTTTATACACTGTGTCAGTGTGATCTGGAGCCGGGTCACGGGGACGGTCATCTCCGGAAGCGACTACTTGTACACTACAGGTACACTACAAGTACACTACAGGTACACTACAGGTACACTACAGGTACACTACAAGTACACTAGAGGTACACTACAAGTACACTACAGGTACACTACAAGTACACTACAAGTACACTACAGGTACACTACAAGTACACTACAGGTACACTACAAGTACACTACAGGTACACTACAAGTACACTACAGGTACACTACAAGTACACTACAGCATAGAGGTACACTGTACACTACAGGTACACTACAGGTACACTACAGGTACACTACAGGTACACTACAAGTACACTACAGGTACACTACAAGTACACTACAGGTACTACTACAAGTACACTACAAGTACACTAGAGGTACACTACAAGTACACTAAGGTACACTACAAGTACACTACAGGTACACTACAAGTACTGTACAGGTACACTACAAGTACTCTAGAGGTACACTACAAGTACTCTAGAGGTACACTACAAGTACACTACAGGTACACTACAAGTACACTACAGGTACACTACAAGTACACTACAGGTACACTACAAGTACACTACAGGTACACTACACGTACTCTACAGGTACACTACAAGTACTCTAGAGGTACACTACAAGTACATACAGGTACACTACAAGTACTCTAGAGGTACACTACAAGTACACTAGAGGTACACTACAAGTACTCTAGAGGTACACTACAAGTAACTTACAGGTACACTACAAGCACTCTACAGGTACACTACAAGCACTCTACAGGTACACTACAAGTACTCTACAGGTGCACTACAAGTACTTTACAGGTACACTACAGGTACACTACAAGTAATCTACAGGTACACCACAAGTAACCTACAGGAACACTACAAGTAATCTACAGGTACACTACAAGTAACCTACAGGTACACTACAAGTAGCCTACAGGTACACTACAAGTACTCTACAGATACACTACAAGTACTCTACAGGTACACTACAAGTAATCTACAGGTACACTACAAGTAACCTACAGGTAAACTACAAGTACTCTACATGTACATTACAAGTACTCTACAGGTACACTACAAGTAATCTACAGGTATACCATAAGTAACCTACAGGTACACTACAAGTACTCTACATGTACACTACAAGTACTCTACATGTACACTACAAGTACTCTACAGGTGCACTACAAGTACTCTACAGGTACACTACAGTACTCTATAGGTACACTACAAGTACTCTACAGGTACACTACAAGCACTTTACAGGTATAATGATGTAGACGGGTATGTTCAGTATTTTCCTCCTTGCATGACGGTGGGTTTATAAGACAACAGCGTGACACAGCATGACCTGGGATTATACAGTGAAAGTGGTGTTATGTCGCGGGTCATGGGAAGACCTGGCGTGACCTGGTGTGATGTGACCTGGGGTGGCGTGACCTGGGCTGGTGTGGCGTGACGTGGTGTGACCTGGGGTGGCGTGACCTGGGGTGGTGTGACCTGGGGTGGCGTGACCTGGGGTGGCGTGACCTGGGGTGGTGTGACCTGGGGTGGAGTGACCTAGGGTACTGTGACCTGGGGTGGTGTGACCTGGAGTGGCGTGACCTAGGGTACTGTGACCTGGGGTGGCGTGACCTAATTGTCCCGCACCATTATTTTTCATTACTGGTTAGAGATAGACACGATAGATAATGTGATACCAGTGGAACTGACAACCAACAGTCACTTAAGTTAAGAGAGAAACCTTGTGACTACGTTTCGCTTCATCCTGGTTTACTGTCAGGTCACAACTGCTGTGAATAGCCAGTTGTCCAGGAGGGACCGAAACGTCTTCATCAAGTTCCGTAGTTCACACACTGAGTGTCCGTTGTTCGATCCCCGGTACAGGTGGAAATATTGGGCGCGTTTCCTTACACTTGCTGTCCCTGTTCACCTAGCAGCAAGTAGGTACCTGGGTGTTAGCCGACTGGTGTGGGTCGCATCCCGGGGGAGGGGACAATAGTAACCTAAGTTGCCCGAAATTCTCTGCATAACCAGGGGCTTTCTGTATAGTATGTCATTGATGTCAGCTATGTTCTGTATAAGTTGCATCGTGTTCTTGTAGACATAAAGATTATTATTATTATTATTATTATTATTATTATTATTATTATTATTATTATTAAGTGCGGGTTACTTGTGAATTGTTTCAGCCAAGATACTGCGACTTTTCATTCTTTGTAGCAGCGGAAGATGGAGATAAATGGCATAAAATACCGAAACGATGGAAAAATAAACACATATGCCGTGTACTGCGATCCTTTATTGACAACGTTTCGCCCACACAGTGAGCTTTATCTACCTGGGTAAATAGTATATGAGTATTTATAGGCTGGAGAGTCAGGTGGAGAATGTTTGGTAAGTTGGATCTGAGACGGAAGATACAAGAAGTTCCTGATGAAGGTGATTCTTGGAGGTGTTGCAGTGAGACGGTGTGCTGGGGCTGGGAGGAGGAGGAGGCTGCTTGGCCCACAGCCAACACACAGCCTAGTCAGGCAGCCCAGTGTTTTGTGTTTCGCTGAGTATTTCGTGCGTGTGTTCTTGTAAGTTCCATTTGCATGTATTGACTTGCTCGTGTTCCTATGGGTCGACTTACGGGACGTCGTCTCGCTCGTATTCGTGTGCCCCGTCGTAATTCTCTGTTTTAATGATGCGTGGAGTTTCCTTCTTCCTCTTCCTCCTACGTTCACTTCCTGCCACCCTGACTGAGGAATTACTTTCTAACGTCACTATGGCTCGTCTGTGTCTGAGACCTCCATCTCTGTTCCCCTTTCCGGCCGCTCCTCTCCTGTCAGTCTGTGTCTGTCTGCTGTCAGTCTTATTCGTCGTAATTATCATGTCTCATAGGCTTTTTCACTTTTCTAAGAACATCAGAATTAGTTCCTCTAGTCTAGTCTCGTAGCAAATCTCTAGATTTTCTCAAGTTTCTCTATGCTGATTCTGCAGACTCTACGACTGGCCTTAAAAATAAAAAAAGCTGTGTTTAGGTCCCTAGGGGCAGGTTTAAGGCTTTCCAGCCTCGCATGTGCTGGAGATGTTATGCGACTGGTGTGTTTCCGTTGAGGTGCTAACAGAGTTGTGGATAAATGGGAGACAAAGCGTGTTTGCTAGAACAGACACGCTTCCTCTGAACGTATGTGCTTGGAATTCCTCCCTTTTTCTGCAACATTGCAAGCTCCTGATGATGTGTTGATTGCAACACGAAACGCCTAGATCTATCATTCAACTCCCCCCCGTGGTTGTTTTGCATATATTTATATATATGGCGTGAGGTGAACTTACCTCATCCCTCACTTGACCTTTCCTGCACCTGACGCCACTTTTCCTAAACATAATATGCCTACCTGTTCAGCATTACAGGCTTAAGGCTCTCTCAATCTGTCTTCGTATGGATGATTTATACAGTGAATTAATTTTGTCATTCTCTGTATGTTCTAAGCATTTAGTTCTATTCCGTAGTCGGGAGACCAGAACTGCACCGCATAATCCCAGCGAGACCTTACCAATGTTGTGTAGAGCTGTAGTGTTTAGAGAGACACGAATCTAAATAAATTTCTCGGTATCTATTACTAAGGTTTATACCGGAATTGTAGTGTATCCTCTGAGCGCCTCTGTTGTTTATACGTGTCGACATAAAGCCAAGCAGTCTGTTTGGCTTATTAAGGACGCTTAAGCACTGCTGTGTCGGCTACAGTTTTCTGTTTACCATAACTCCCAAGCGCTTGTCGTATTCTGTAAGATCAAGTTCTATATTGTTAAGTTAATAAGTGTCGGGGTTACTTTGCACTTCTCCGCTAAAGTTCATCTGCCACTTATCCGAGCATTGTAGATCGTGGCTGGTAGTGGTCCACTTACCCAGTTAAAGCTTTTGTCTATGTTCTGGCAACATTTTTGATAGCTTTCAAAGGAAGTTTGAGTAGTTTGTTATGGTAGTGTTGAGGGCCCTCAGGTCGAGGCCCCCAGGTCGAGGCCCCCAGGTCGAGACCCTCAGGTGTTTTCCAGGTGTGCCGAGGCTGTGTTGTCAGTAACACTAACCTCTCATACTTTCCCACTCTTTTACTGTGTTTCTTGATAACTTATGTCCATTACTGTCAGATCAAGAAACACACACATGTGCAACATCTGGGTATCTTTAATGTAGACGTTTCGCCCTCCAGTGGCTTCATCAATACAAATTCAAGGACACAATTTATACTGAGTAAGCCAGTGGATGGCGAAACGTCTACAAATAAAGATATCCAGATGTTGCACATGTGTCTAATTCATCATGTTGTCGGTATTGTCTACCATACAAGTGCAACAGTTGGGTATCTTTATTGATGAAACGTATCGCCTACACAGTAGGCTTCTTCAGTCAGATACAGAGGCAGCAGGTGTAGTAGTGAAATGAATATGATGTAATCAGTCCATCAACCTTGGAGATAAAGTATTTGAGGTGGTCAGTCCCTCAACCTGGAGAAGAGTTCGACTCCATGGGTCTGGAACGAACTAATCATCTTAATTTCACTACTACACCTGCAGCCTATATATCTGACTGAAGAAGCCTACTGTGTAGGCGAAATGTTTCAACAATAAAGGTACCCAACTGCTGCACATGTGTCTTAATCACAACTTTGTTGTAGATTCTCCGGTACATTTGCCGTCCCGCGTCTCTTCCAGATGGTGACCCGGTCTTTAATCACAACATTACTGTAAATCCCTTCCATTAAGAACTACCCTATTTTATACGGCACCTTCCACCTTGCCTACGTTCATTACTGTTGTTGTTGTGGTGTTGTATAATGTATGGTGTATGATGCATTTTGCATATTTGAAGAATCAGACACATGCGCAACAGCTGGGTATCTTTCTTGAGTAGACGTTTCGCCCACCGGTTGTTGGGCATGTGTCTAATTCTTCAACGTGTCGGTATTATACAACACTGATGCTTGTATACTATTGCACATTGTGTACCGTGTATTGTACCGTGTATTGTACATTGTATTGTACCGTGTATTGTACATTGTATTGTACCGTGTATTGTTATGTCATGCTTCTGAAATTGTATATTGATGATGGTGATTGATTTTTCAACGAAATATTGTTAATAATAATAATAATAATAATAATAATAATAATTATTATTATTATTATTATTATTATTATAATAATAATAATAATAATAATAATAATAATAATAATAATAATAATAATAATAATAATAATAATTATAATAATAATAATAATAATAATTAATAATAATAATTTTTCACACGTCTCCGTCAGATCTTCTTCCGGCGTGACACCCGCAGCGGCCGCAAGCTGTCCAGACTTGCCGCAGCCATTGAAGAGGAGAACACCACCGCAGCCGCAGTTGCACACACCCACCATAATGGTAGTCACCACCGCCACCATCACCACCACCACCACCACCACCACACCAACGGTCACCTGGAACACAAGAGCAGCAACACCAACAGCATTAAGCAGCAGTTGCAGCTGCACGACTCTCAACCTGCAGATAAACATGTATGTCTTGTGTTGCTGTTGCAATACCTGTGTGTATTGTGTTGTTGTAATACTTGTGTGTCTTGTGTTGCTGTTGCAATACCTGTGTGTATTGTGTTGTTGTAATACTTGTGTGTCTTGTGTTGCATTTGCCATATATGTGTATTGTGTTGCAATACATGTGTGTGTGTTGCGTTGCTGTTGTAATGTCTAATGTCTGTACTCACCTAGTTGTACTTACCTAGTTGTACTCACCTAGTTGTACTCACCTAGTTGTACTCACCTAGTTGTACTCACCTAGTTGTACTCACCTAGTTGTACTCACCTAGTTGTACTCACCTAGTTGTGGTTGCAGGGGTCGAGTCATAGCTGCCTCTTCACTGGCCGCTACTGTGTGTGTGTTGTATTGGTGTTGCAACACCTGTGTGTGCTGTTCTGCTGTTACAATACCTGTGTGATTCGTGTTGCTGATGCAATATCTGTGTGTGTTGTGTTGATGTTGCAATGCCTGTGTCTGCGTTGTGTTGTTGCAATACCTGTATTTGTTGTTGTTGCAATAATTGTTTTTTGTGCTGTTGTAATACCTGTGTGTGTTGTGTTGTTGCAATACATGTGTGTTGTACTGCTGTTGAAACACCTCTGTATGCTATGTTAATGTTGCAACCTTTGTTTATGTGTTGTTGTTGCAACACCCGTGTGTGTTGCTGCTGAAACACCCGTGTGTGTGTTGATGTTGCAACACCCGTATGTGTGTTGCTGTTGCAACACCCGTGTGTGTGTGTTGCTGTTGCAATACCCGTGTGTGTATTGTGTTTCTGTTGCATCACCTGTGTGTGTTGTGTTGCTGTTGCAACACCCGTGTGTGTGTTGCTGCTACAACACCCGTGTGTGTGTTGCTGTTGCAACACAAGTGTGTGTGTGTTGTTGCAATACCCGTGTGTGTATTGTGTTGCTGTTGCATCACCTGTGTGTGTTGTGTTGCTGTTGCAACACCCGTGTGTGTGTTTCTGCTGCAACACCCGTGTGTGTGTTGCTGTTGCAACACAAGTGTGTGTGTGTGTTGTTGCAATACCCGTGTGTGTATTGTGTTGCTCTTGCATCACCTGTGTGTGTTGTGTTGCTGTTGCAATACCCGTGTGTGTGTTGTGTTGCAACACCTGTATGAGATTCCCTTACATATCAGACCCTTTTTCATTACAAGTAGTCCCCCCTCCCCCTTCCCCTTCCACTCTACCCCTTCTTTTCCTTCCTTTTTAATAGGAGTGGAAGGGGCCTTGATGCTGGTGAAGGGCTCTTGATCCCAGAAACTAAAGCTACCTTTCCCTTCCACGGATCAAATCCCTTACAGGATTAGAGCTCCCCAACGAATGCAATAACACCACCACCATTAATAATAATAATAATAATAATAATAATAATAATAATAATAATAATAATAATAATAATAATAATAATAATAATATATTAAATAATAATAGCAATGATAATAATAATACTAAATAATTGTAACAATAATAATAATAATAAAAATAATAATAATAATAATAATAATAATAATAATAATATTATCATGTTCTATACACTGAACAATCTCTACAGGTTTAGTGCTCACCTGTGATTCAACTAACAGTTTTACTTCTCACTCCTCCAGGATTCGACGCGGTGTTCGGTGTACTCGGTGACGGCTCCTGCAGGAGTCGTTGAAGGTCGGGAGGAGCCCGGAGTTCTCACGCCCAAGAGTCGCTGGGCGGAGTCTGGCGTTGATAATCCTGTCTTCGCTGGAGACTTCGATGCCGCCTCCTGGAACCCCGCTCTCAAGGAGACCATCTCTGTCGGTGCTCAGGTAGGTGGAGACCCTGTGTGTCCCGGGGACTGTCTGTGTATGTCCCTGGGACTGTCTGTGTATGCCCCAGGGACTGTCTGTGTATGTGAAGGGGACTGTCTGTGTCCAGGGGACTGTCTGTGTATGTCCCGGAGGCTGAATGTCCCGGGGACTGTCTGTGTGTGTCCCGGGGACTGTGTGTATGTTCCGGGGACCGTCTGTGTATGTTTTCGGGGACCGAATGTGTATGCTCAATAACACTTCTAATAAGAGTCTTTCATCTTCCCACAGGTGACCCGGCCTGAGTCCCAGGGACCAGGCCGGGGCGGCGTGGTTGCCCCTGAGGCAGCACAGAGCCACAACCACCACGGGAGCCACCATCACCACCACCACCACCACGGGGGTCCTGGTCACTCTCACCTGGGCATCTCAAAACTAGGCAACAAGGGCATTGCCTTCAATCTTCGCTCTCTTCTGGTCATCCTCGCACTCTCCTTCCACTCCGTCTTCGAAGTGAGTACTGTGTCTGAGTGAGTACTGTGTCTGAGTGAGGACTGGGTTTGATTAGTACCTGAGGTACTGAAGCAAATTCTTGGGTGGCTTTGGGAAAAGTTTGGATAAATAGGTGGGTGGGAATGGTTGGTTTTGATAAAGACTTGCCTTGTATGCTGCGGTGTTCCTGTTTTTATGTTGTGTGTGTGTGCTTGAGCATGTCAAGAGGCAGACCCAGTCACCAGTCCATCTCACAGGATAACTCAGTCTCTTCAGGGCCTCAAATGGCACTTGAACCAGAGACCAGATGCCATAGCTGGGTCAAGACATTTTGTTCCCTCGTCTGGGTGATGTCTGATGATCAAGCCTCCCGTGTTACACTCACACGCTTGAGTCAGAATCACATTTTAGATTTAGATTCTGAAGCTTAAGCGCTGGTTTATTATGTACTCAATATCCATCCTGTGGAAGGTAGCGCAAGAGCATATGCATACACAAAAGGCTTAGCAACTAGGCCCCAAAAGAGTTAGCAAGAGTACACCTGGATTTATATATACAATTGTCTTATCTATTGCAAGCATGTTTGGGATATTTGTTTAATATATGTGGCATCACTTAGAAGGTAATTCCTACGATTCTCAAGTTAGATCAGACCCTCTGGTGACATCTGACGAAGAGCTCATTTTAAAATTACTGAGGACTTATTTCTTGGCTAATAAACTTCGAGCCATTAGTAACGGCTTGACAAAGGTCCTGGAAAGCGAAACGTTGCCACAATAAAATGTTACATTAGTTGCATCTGTGTCCTCCAACCTAACATTTTGTCGGTAATTCCACCATTATTACTAATAAACCTAGAGCACAGAGAGTCCTTGAAGACCTCTAACACACTAGACCTGGTCGTCAAAGATCACACTGGTAGACCAGCAGTAGGCCTAATGCTCACGCAGGATTCTCTGCATCCCTCCTAGTAAATCCTCTCCCCCCAATAAAAACTTTTGTTCACACTATGTTTCTCCGGGTTTATTGCTTATGGTGGCTTCTCTCATTCCAGGGCCTGGCAGTGGGACTGCAAGAGAACGAGGTGGATGTGTGGTACCTATTTGGGGCTATATCTGCCCACAAGTTCGTCATCGCCTTCTGTATGGGTCTGGAGCTGCTGGCTGGAGGCACAGCTGCTGGTCTGATGGTGGTCTACATGGTGGTCTTCGCCCTGGTGTCACCACTAGGCATAGCCATCGGCATCGTAGTGACGGAGAACGTGACTTCGGAGTTGGGAGGTCACCTCGTGGCTGTCACCATCCTGCAGGGGCTGGCAGGCGGCACCATTCTCTACGTGACTTTCTTCGAAGTAAGTTCTTTGTGGGGAAGGGACCGTTGTAGGAATAGAAGAAGATACACAAGCTGCTAGGATGCTTTTGTGTATGACTTCTAGTATAAAGGAGCCAGTTGTACCTTCCTCTATGTAACCTTCAAGAAATGTCCTTGAGACAAAAGCATGAGTGTGGGAATGTAAAGAGCATAGGATGGTTGCTGGGACAAAAGAATGGATAGTTGCTGAAGGTGGAACAAAGGTGAAGACATGGAAGTAAGTTTGTGTGTATGTGTGTGTGTGTATGTATGGTTTACATTTTGGTTCTTATACGGCTAGTCTATTGTGCACCTCATATCCATCCTATGGATGGTAGTGCAAGAGCATATGGAAACATAAAAGGCCTAGGAACTAGGACCCAAAAGGGTTAACAGGAGTACATCTGGACTTATATCTACAGTTGACTTATCTCTTGCAAGGAAATTTAGGGAATTTACTTATTTTATCTGTTATCCTATTTTCATTAATAAGATATCTTGACATATAACATAGATTATTATAATGTCTTTCTCCATATTCCTTAATAAGTGGTCAATTAAGCACATAGTGTTCAAGATAGTGACCACAGTGTTGGCCACATTCTTTGCATCTAGTTTGATCCTCATCTGTGTGTCTGCCAAACGGCCAGAACTACTCGTAACCCAGCCTAAGCCAGGCTACTACAACATCAGTCTGCTTATACTTGTAACCTGTCTAAGCCTGCCTACTGCAGTCTTTGAGAAGTACTTGTAAACAAGCCTAAGCCAGGCTACTACATAAGTCTGTTCACATTGCAAGTCGCTCCATAAACATATTTATCTTGGTTCATGTTATCATAGCTAGTTATATTATCATTATTATAATCAAAGAAAGCGCTAAACCAATAAGGGTCATGCAGCGCTGAGGGGATCAGAGGTGAGGGGGGAAAAGGGCTGGAAGGGACGCTAAGGGCTATGTGTCAAAGTTCGTACAGTAAAACAGTTGCTGACAAAAAGTCAAAAAAGTGATTGTAAGTCAAAGGCAGAACCGTCTGCAAGAAGGCAAGGTAAGAGTGGCAGGGCGGCGGCGGCGTTGCAGGTAAACCCTGCGAGCTCGCTGGTAAACCCTGCGAGCTCGCTGGTAAACCCTGCGAGCTCGCTGGTAAACCCTGCGAGCTCGCTGGTAAACCCTGCGAGCTCGCAGGTAAACCCTGCGAGCTCGCTGGTAAACCCTGCGAGCTCGCTGGTAAACCCTGCGAGCTCGCTGGTAAACCCTGCGAGCTCGCAGGTAACCCTGCGAGCTCGCTGGTAAACCCTGCGAGCTCGCTGGTAACCCTGCGAGCTCGCAGGTAAACCCTGCGAGCTCGCTGGTAACCCTGCGAGCTCGCTGGTAAACCCTGCGAGCTCGCTGGTAAACCCTGCGAGCTCACTGGTAAACCCTGCGAGCTCGCTGGTAACCCTGCGAGCTCGCTGGTAACCCTGCGAGCTCGCTGGTACAACTTAGTCAGAAGCGCTAAACCCTGCGAGCTCGCAGGTAACCCGAGGCTCGCTGGTAAACCCTGCGAGCTCGCTGGTAAAGTCTGCGAGCTCGCTGGTCAAACGCGAGCTCAGGTAGAACCCTGCAGAGCCCTGGTAAGACCCTGCGGCTCGCAGGTAAACCCTGCGAGCTCGCTGGTAAACCCTGCGAGCTCGCTGGTAAACCCTGCGAGCTCGCTGGTAAACCCTGCGAGCTCGCTGGTAAACCCTGCGAGCTCGCAGGTAAACCCTGCGAGCTCGCTGGTAAACCCTGCGAGCTCGCGGTAAACCCTGCGAGCTCGCTGGTAAACCCTGCGAGCTCGCTGGTAAACCCTGCGAGCTCACTGGTAAACCCTGCGAGCTCGCTGGTAAACCCTGCGAGCTTGCTGGTAAACCCTGCGAGCTCGAAATAGTTAGCCGACAAACCTCACAGAGAGGATAGTGGGTTATAGATCTACTCAGGCTTCTAACTATATTCCTATAACATTCAGTTTCATTATTCACTTCTCTCCTCATATCATTGCTAATGCTAGACACAGATATACAAAACTTATATTCTACATTTCCCTTCGTGGTACTTTCTTTGACTAACTTATCAACTTTATCATGAAGGGATAATTCAGAGTATGATGGAATCCAATACAATTGTACATTAATTCCCTTTTCCTCTGATTTTTAGTAACTTTTGTAATGATGTCATAGAATTAGTAATGAAGAGTCAAGCTCAGTGTTATAAGTTAATTTTGCTGACATTAGGATGATAAACAATTCAGTGTAGACGCCCAGTTGTTAATTCTTATATTTAACTCAACAAAGTTGCTATCCTACTTAACTAGGGAGGTGGCAACAAGATCAGACGCAGCCCTGCCACTACACCCCTGCCACTACACCCTTGCCACTACACCCCTGCCACTACACCCCTGCCACTACACTCCTGCTTAAATCCATCACTGAATATATCTTGTGATAAATTATTACTAACAATTAAGCCAGAAATTTCTTCTTGCTTTTGCAAGTGATTTATTAAGGAAGGAATTACTAGTAATGAGTTTCTTGGAAGAGGCTTACAGGTATGTGATATTAAATGAAATGTTCCTCATGGAGGAGTGAAATGTTCCTCCATGGAGGGTGAAATGTTCCTCCATAAAGGGGTGAAATGTTCCTCCATGGAGGGGTGAAATGTTCCTCCATGGAGGGGTGAAATGTTCCTCCATAAAGGGGTGAAATGTTCCTCCATGGAGGAGTGAAATGTTCCTCCATTAAGGGGTGAAATGTTCCTACATAAATTGGTGAAATGTTCCTCCATGGAGGGGTGAAATGTTCCTCCATGGAGGGGTGAAATGTTCCTCCATAAAGGGGTGAAATGTTCCTCCATGGAGGAGTGAAATGTTCCTCCATAAAGGGGTGAAATGTTCCTCCATGGAGGGGTGAAATGTTCCTCCATAGAGGGGTGAAATGTTCCTCCATGGAGGGGTGAAATGTTCCTCCATAAAGGGGTGAAATGTTCCTCCATGGAGGGGTGAAATGTTCCTCCATGGAGGGGTGAAATGTTCCTCCATGGAGGGGTGAAATGTTCCTCCATAAAGGGGTGAAATGTTCCTCCATAAAGGGTGAAATGTTCCTCCATGGAGGTGAAATGTTCCTCCATAAAGGGGTGAAATGTTCCTCCATGGAGGGGAGAAATGTTCCTCCATGGAGGGGTGAAATGTTCCTTCATAAAGGGGTGAAATGTTCCTCCATAAAGGGGTGAAATGTTCCTCCATGGAGGGGTGAAATGTTCCTCCATGGAGGGGTGAAATGTTCCTCCACGGAGGGGTGAAATGTTCCTCCATGGAGGGGTGAAATGCTCCTCCGTGTAGGGGTGAAATGCTCCTCCATGGAGGGGTGAAATGCTCCTCCGTGTAGGGGTGAAATGCTCCTCCATGGAGGGGTGAAATGCTCCTCCGTGTAGGGTGAAATGCTCCTCCATGGAGGGGTGAAATGCTCCTCCATGGAGGGGTGAAATGCTCCTCCATGGAGGGGTGAAATGCTCCTTCATGTAGGGATGAAATGCTCCTTCACGGAGGGGTGAAATGCTCCTCCATGGAGGAGTGAAATACTCCTCCATGGAGGGGTGAAATGCTCCTCCATGGAGGGGTGAAATGCTCATCCATGGAGGGGTGAAATGCTCCTCCATGGAGGAGTGAAATGCTCCTCCATGGAGGGGTGAAATGCTCCTCCATGGAGGGGTGAAATGCTCATCCATGGAGGGGTGAAATGCTCCTTAATGGAGGAGTGAAATGCTCCTCCATGGAGGGGTGAAATGCTCCTTCACGGAGGGGTGAAATGCTCCTCCATGGAGGGGTGAATTACTCTTGTTGTCTGCAGTGATACAGTTCATGCTGGTTATAAGACTAAATATAAGTGCAGGTTTTCACAACCCATTAAGATCTATGTGTGTTTACTACTTGTAGATATTTGGTAATATTTGTAGTGACATTGTCTGGGTCATTTCCTTACATTATTATTACAAAAAAAGTCACAATAACGTGACTGGAACAATACACACAACCCGCACATAGAAGAGAGGAGCTTACCACGACGTTTCGGTCCCACTTGTACCATTTACAAAGTCACACTAACAAAATGGAGAGGATGGAGTATATATAGGCCAGCAGACAGGGACGGGAACAAGAGAGGAAGTGGTGGAGGTAGTAGTAGTGGAGTCAGTCATATACTAAGAAAGAGGAGCACTGCAAGGGAGCTAGGGGCTCAAAGAGGGTAGGAGCAAGAACACAAAGGAGGGGGGAAAAAGATAACAAATATCCAAGGCAGAAGAAAGAAACCCCAAAGAAGAAAGAAAGAGGAAGGGGGAAGGGGGAGAAGAGGAAAAAAGAATCAGGTTAAGTCACGGGTGCTTTGAAGTTTGGAGCATTTAACAATGTAATGGGAAATGAAGGCATTTACAGAGACAAAGCCACGACTAAGATTCATACAAGGAAAGTTGTGTATAAGGGAGGATTCAACCAGACGGCGACTGTGAAAGTTAGACGTAGGGTAGACAGTTTTAGCAGAAGACCAATCAATAGGATGACTGTGATCTCTGACATGACAGAAAAGAGCATTGTTGGTGTCGGCAAGCCTAACACTACTTTTGTGCTCCCTAAGTCTGTCAGAAAGAGATCGGCCAGTTTCTCCAAAGTACTGAAGAGGCATCCCCACGATGGGGTTGCCATCCTTGTCAAATCCAACGTAAAAGATGAATTTCTCCCAATCCCTTTTATTCACCAACACTGTCTTGCGGTCAGAATACACACCCACCTTGGCCCCTTCATCTTCTTCACTACCTATGCTCGCCCAAACACTATTCTCAACATACACGACCTTTCCTTAGTCTTCAACTACACCAACATACCTGCTAGCTGACATGAATGCCAAACACAACACCTTTCATCACACCAGTAACAACCAACTTGGTCACCAATTACTCAACTTCACAAACCATAAACACCTAATTCACCTCGGCCCAGACTTCAACACCATCTACAACCACATGGGCCAAGACAAAACCGACATTATTCTGGCAAACCGAGCTAGCTCTCTCTTTCAACACTACATCTCACCTGGCCCTATTACAGGCTCTGATCACATCTCAGTCATCTTACACATCTCCTCCAACACTATCCTCATCCCAGCCACACCTTCCTTCTCCTACAAGAACGCTGACTGGAATGCTTTCAAACAACATATAGATAATACTAATCTCACCTATGACTACAACAACAAACCAATCTCTGACATTGACACTCAACTTGATCTCATCCAAGACACCATTACACAAGCAGCCAACACCGCAATACCAAAGAAAACTCACAGCACTCGTTATTCCTTCAAACCCTCAATCAGAACAAGAAGACTACTTATCTGCTGCCACAACCGCTTCCTCTTCAACACACATAGATTTAATCAAGTCCGATTAGATCTCACTTACCTCAGAAACAACATTCTACACAGTCTAGACCAAGACCACAACACTCACTGGTCACAGCTCATACTACAAGCAGACAAACAGCGTATTAAAAACACCAAAGCCTTCTGGAACTTCAGCAAAAAAGTCATAGGCACCACTCACACCAACAAATTCAAACACATCACCCACAACAACACACACATCTCGGATCCGTAGGCTGCTACTAACATCTTCAAACACATCTGGGAGAACATCTTCCACCCTCACCCACCTCACCCTAACGATATTCAACACATTCAGAGCATAGAACACTGGAACACTACACACACATACGAGACAACACCAGACAGCCACATCCATCTGGACTCTCTTACCTGACTTTGACTTTGTAAATGGTCCAAGTCGGACCGAGACGTCGTCGTAAGCTCCTCTCTTCTATGTGCGGGTTATTTGTGTATTAACATTATTATGCCAAGTACAGTGTTAATCTCAGTAATCCAGTCACTGATACTAGGAACTCAAGTCTCCTTCCTCATATTAAGAACCTCGGTAGTTACAGGACAGCCAAGAATAACTCTGAGGGATTTGATTTGCATTATCTCCAAGGGTCTGAGAGAACTTTTCTTAGTTAATATTAATATGGGCGCAGCATAATCAATTAAGGATCCTAATAGTGAGCGTGTTTACGTGTGTGTGTGCTTGCGTTCAGTCGTGCGTCAGTTCAGTTATACCTTCATTGTTACGAATATAACATATAGACTTGTGTAAAACAACCACAAGAGGAGATGAATGAAAGCTCTAGGCCTTTCGTGTTGTAATGAACACATCATCAGGAGCTTGCAAAGTTGCAGAAATGAGTAAGAGATCTCAGCAGATTCGTTCAGAGTGAGGTTCTTAGCAACTGAGTCCCTCTGAACGAATCGCTTGTTCCCGATTCTTGCATATAGACGTGTGTTTTACGAAAGAAAGGGCTAATGACTCCTGGAGTCTTACACCCTACCAATTATCGTCTAAATCCCTTTGCTCCAGGAAACACCTTGTCGAATGTTAATCACACATTGTAGGTATCAGATCACATCATACCAGGCCGCGTTCTAGGCAGCAGAGCTGAGAAATGAACAAGACTTCCATTCACTCAGAGCGCTGTCTGCAGTATTTGAGTCGACAGTAACACATATCTAGGTTACTACAGATAAGAAGTGCGTCTGTCTCGCGTTCAGCAGACGGAGGATCAAGCCTCCACCACGGTTATTATTATTATTATTATTATTATTATTATTATTATTATTATTATTATTATTATTATTATTATTATTATTATTATTATTATTATTATCATCACACTGAAGACAATAGTAAAGATCCACGTTGCCAAGTGAGCTTCTATCGGGACAATGCTTCACTCTGCATAGAGCTGTTTCTCATGTCATGAGTGGATAGAGCTCTACACGGAGCGAAACGTTGACTCAGTGGAAGCTCGTTTTGCAACCTGTGTTTCCTGGACCTTTGAGACATGATAACTAATCATTTTAACCATCACTTCAAGTTGTGTTTACTTGTACCATCAGCTCAAACATTGATCATCTGAACCATTTTCTTGAGCACTGGTCATAATGGGCGTGATTTTCTTCCCCAGGTTCTGGAACGTGAGCGTGGGCGTGCGGGCGGGCGCCTCTTGAAGTTCCTCTTCGTCGTACTTGGCTTTGCGGTCATGGCTTCACTGGAGGCCATAGGAGGTCACAGCCACGGACCGAATAATGGCCATAGCCACGACGACGACCATAGTGACGGAGACCATAGCCACGAAGGCCCACTGAACACCACGGCGTTGACCAGCACGGAGAGCATAATTGACCACCACGACCACAACCACGACCACAACCACGACCACAACCACGACCACAACCACCAGGGGCATTAGTAGTTGATGGTCTCGGTGGGGCTTCTAGGGGCCATAAACATTCCTCCTCGACGATGGTCAGGAGGCATGGCACTTTCCCCAGTCGTCAGTGCCAGTAGTGGTGGTTGAAGTGGCCTTACTCCCCCCCCCTCCCCAGCTACCACCACGACCACCTATACCAGCCACTACCACTATTACAACAACCACCACCACAACCACCACCTAAGTCTCGTTAACCACCATTGGTAACGACAGTGACAGTGTAGAATCAGTGAAGGTCAGAACTGTCCACCGTGATAGACGACCCACATTCTCTCCAGTATAACGTAATATACACATTCCGGTTGGAGTATGCTGGAACATATACCTTCTATTTGCAATATAAGGGTGTATACACGTGCTCAGTATAATGGAGTATACACACAGCTCTTCCATTTGAAACACGACTGAGTATGCTTCTTGTATGCTCAACTGGCCGCTTTAACTGCGTCTTCATGAAAGATTACAGAGTTCTTTGAAGAATAAAACACATGTGCAACACCTGGGTATCTTTATTGGGCATCCTTATTATGTTGCGGTAAAATAAAGATACCTAAGTATTGCATATGTGTCTTATTCTTCAAGCTGTCGGTATAGTATACCTGTGTGCGGTAGTCGAAGTCTATGTTCGCTGCCTCTACCTTCACACGATCTCTTACATCGGATGACTGTGGAGTTAGGTTTCCTCTGATCATACCTACGTCCCTACCATTCTCCAGGTGTTGTGGGGTCCTTGAAAATAACTATAATAATAAGATAATATTGAAAATCAGTACCGAATTCAGTTCCAAATGTGTGTGTGTGTGGAAGGTTCAGTAAGCTCGTCGACGAGAGTGTGGTGGACAAGCCAACATTGTCGCTGTTGTGTGTCGTAATATGCGGCTGTTGTGTGTCGTAATGGACAAAAGTGATGGAGAGGTGTCGTAATATTTTGCGTGTTGTGTATCGTAAGAGACAAGAGTGTCGAGGAATCGACGAGTGCGTGTGATGTCAGCCTTGGCAAGTTGAAGATGTCCCCCATGTAACTGACGTCCCCCTCCCTCCTGTTTACCCTGGGGGACAACACTCTACATCATCTCTGACCCGTGAAAGAAACAGTAGCTGGGGACGCTACACAACTAATTTAGAAAAAAGAAACGGAATGACTGAAACCTTTTCCGGTTTCCCTGTTGAACTGACTTACTATTAACAGTAAGACGTCAGAAGTGTTCCCACGTCACTTAACGACGTAGCAGGAGACGTAAAGCTCGTGTTTACATGGAAAAAATCTTTATACTTTGACATTTTAAAAAGCGTCAGAAACGTGTATATTTTTTTTTGCAACTAGTGCCAAAATGGTGTTGTAACTCGCACGAAAAACTTGTGGTGTGAACGAGAAGCAGTTTGGGATGATTGAAGTTCCCAAAATAGAGGCGTTGAAAATGTTGCAAAGTGGAATTTTACTTCAAACATTCCAATATATTATTTCAAGGTGCTGCTGCAGTAACATCAGCAGCAGCAGCAGCAGCTGTTGCTACTGCTGCTGTTGTTGTTGCAACTGCCCATTGTTACTGTTACTACTGATGCTGCAGCTGCTGTTAAAGATGTTGCTGTTGCAGCTGTCATTGTTGCTGGTGCTGCCGCTGCTGTTAATGCTGTTGTTACTGCTGCAGCGGCCATTTTTTGTTTCTACTGTTGTTGCTGTTTTCACTGATGATACTACTGCACTTACTGCCGCTTCTACTGCTGCAGCAGTAGAAGCGGCAGCAGCAGCATCACATAAGAAGGGAGGAGCACTGCAGCAGGCCTACTGGCCCATATTAGGCAGGTCTTTCTCAAATCCAACTATTCTCACTCATATACTTCTCTGTCCCTGACCAACCACTCTCTGCTAGGTAGATTGTTCAACTCTTCAACTCTGTTAAACCAGCAATTTCTCGTATCCATTCTTAAACTCAATTTATCCAACTAAAATCCACTGTTTGTGTTGTGTGTGTTTATATATATATATATATATATATATATATATATATATATATATATATATATATATATATATATATATATATATATATATATATAATATATATACTGGTTCAGCGCTCCCCTATAATAATAATAATAATGAAAATAATAATAATAATAATTGTGCTGCATTGGGAATTTTTTCGTGGGACTGTTAATTTAAAAATCTAATTTCGATATATATATATATATATATATATATATATATATATATATATATATATATATATATATATATATATATATTTTGTAAAGGAGGTTTAAGTCACTCTGGTAATTGCTGGTTTTAATTTTAGACCGTGGGAGCTCAATGTTGTGTTATTCTATAAGTTTTCTTGCACCTTTCACTGTCACCCTGCCACCTCCCTCGACTTTTCCCTCCCACCCTGCCACCTTTTCCATTTTCCCTTGACACCCTGCCACCTCCCTCTACCATCCCCTGCCATCCTGCCACCTCTTCGACCTTCCCTGCCACCCTACCACCTCCCTCGACCATCCCCAGCTATCCTGCCATCTCTTCGACCTTCCTTGCCACCCTGCCACCTCTTCAACATTCCCTGCCACCTCTATCACAGTATATTGAATCATCTCCCGACAGGCTTGCCATATCACCACATTACAAATTATCATACAAAGTTGAACACTCTCACAACAAAGACAACAAATAAAACACGTTACACACAAACCATACAAATCAGCAGAAGCGCCGCTGATTAACAAATAAAACAAGTACAGTGGGATTCGAGCAGGCGTCTTGTAGAAGACGTGGCAACACAGGTTATGTTTATTTCTGGGAGGGCGGTGACGTCATTGCTTGCGTCACTGCTTGCGTCACACTTATCCCGCCTTCTGATTGGTTAATGTAGCTTCAAGGGCAAGGTGCTTCCCACTCGAACCTCCGGATCTCTTTTTTTCTTAAGATCAGACTAATTAGAGCAGCAAAGATAACTGACGGAGGATCGAGCCTTCACTACTTTTTGAAGTGAATAATAATAATAATTTCTAAGGGATCAGAGGTGAGAGGATCATGGATCAGCTTGCTGATCCGAGGAGAAAAGAGGGTGACATCAGTTCCTTTGATGAAGAGCCCTTCACGGGCATCAAGACTCCAAGAAGATGGAGAAGAAGAGTAGATGAAGAGGTAGAAAGATATGCTGGTAGATGAGAGGAAAAGAGCAAAGTTGATTAGGCGACTAGGAAAGAGAGAAAGAAAGAGAGCGAGAGAGAGAGAGAGAGAGAGAGAGAGAGAGAGAGAGAGAGAGAGAGAGAGAGAGAGAGAGAGAGAGAGAGAGAGAGAGAGAGAGAGAGAGAGAGAGAGAGAGAGAGATGCAGGAAGAGAATGCACATATGTCAGCAACATTGGGGGCTGACATACGAGATTGACAGCTGACACTTATATAACATGCTTCTCTCTCCCCCCTCTCTCTCTCTCTCTCTCTCTCTCTCTCTCTCTCTCTCTCTCTCTCTCTCTCTCAGTGACAGAGATAGTTTATTGTTCTGATCACAGAAAAACGAAAGAAACAGTTGTAGGATACAATTCTAATATGATGCAGTTCTTGTATGACACAGTTTTTGTATGATACAGTTCTTGTATGGTACAGTTCTTGTATGATACAGTGCTTGTATGATACAGTTCTTGTATGGTACAGTTCTTGTATGATACAGTTCTTGTATGATACAGTGCTTGTATGATACAGTTTTTGTATGATACAGTTTTTGTATGATACAGTTCTTGTATGGTACAGTTCTTGTATGCTACAGTTCTTGTATGCTACAGTTCTTGTATGATACAGTTCTTGTATGATACAGTGCTTGTATGATACAGTTCTTGTATGGTACAGTTCTTGTATGATACAGTTCTTGTATGATACAGTTCTTGTATGGTACAGTGCTTGTATGATACAGTTCTTGTACGATACAGTTCTTGTATGATACAGTTCTTGTATGGTACATTTATTGTATGGTACAGTGCTTGTATGATACAGTGCTTGTATGATACAGTTCTTGTATGGTACAGTTCTTGTATGATACAGTGCTTGTATGATACAGTTCTTGTATGGTACAGTTCTTGTATGATACAGTTCTTGTATGATACAGTGCTTGTATGATACAGTTTTTGTATGATACAGTTTTTGTATGATACAGTTCTTGTATGGTACAGTTCTTGTATGCTACAGTTCTTGTATGCTACAGTTCTTGTATGATACAGTTCTTGTATGATACAGTGCTTGTATGATACAGTTCTTGTATGGTACAGTTCTTGTATGATACAGTTCTTGTATGATACAGTTCTTGTATGGTACAGTGCTTGTATGATACAGTTCTTGTACGATACAGTTCTTGTATGATACAGTTCTTGTATGGTACATTTATTGTATGGTACAGTGCTTGTATGATACAGTGCTTGTATGATACAGTTCTTGTATGGTACAGTTCTTGTATGATACAGTTCTTGTATGATACAGTGCTTGTATGATACAGTTCTTGTATGATACAGTTCTTGTATAATACAGTTCTCGTATGATACAGTTCTTGTATGATACAGTTCTTGTATGGCACAGTTCTTGTATGATACAGTTCTTGTATAATACAGTTCTTGTATGATACATTTCTTGTATGGTACAGTTCTTGTATGATACAGTTCTTGTATGATACAGTTCTTGTATGAAACAATTCTAATATGATACAGTTCTTGTATGATACAATTCTAATATGATACAGTTATTGTATGATACAATTCTAATATGATACAGTTCTTGTATGATACAATTCTAATATGATAGTTATTGTATGATACAATTAATTTTTTTTCATTATTTTGAGTTTTTCTTATCTGTATAGTCTGAGGTGTACGATGCTGTCTCTCGTCCTAGGTGCTCATGGCACCTCTGGTTACACACACACACACACACACACACACACACACACACACACACAGGGGCCCGGAGCTGAGTCTCGACCCTTACAACCACAAACAAGTGAGTGCACGCACACTCTCTCACACACACACGCACCAGTTTGGAACCCACACCTAGCCAAGCACGTGAAGAAGCTCGAGAAAGTGCAAAGGTTTGCAACAAGACTAGTCCCGGAGCTAAGGGGTATGTCCTACGAGGAGAGGTTAAGGGAAATCGACCTGACGACACTGGAGGACAGGAGAGATAGGGATGACATGATAACAATATATAAGATACTGAGAGGAATTGACAAAGTGGACAGAGACAGAATGTTCCAGAGATGGGACACATCAACAAGGGGACACAGTTGGAAGTTGAAGACTCAAATGAATCACAGGGATGTTAGGAAGTATTTCTTCAGTCACAGAGTTGTCAGGAAGTGGAATAGTTTAGGAAGTGATGTAGTGAAGGCAGGCTCCATACATAGCTTTAAGAAGAGGTATGATAAAGCTCATGGCGCAGGGAGAGTGACCCAGTAGCGGCCAGTAAAGAGGCGGGGCCAGGAGCTATGACTCGAACCCTGCAACCACAACTAGGTGAGCGCACACACACACACACACAGACACACAGTGGTAAAGCTCTTGCTTCACGCACGGAGGGCCCGGGTTCTATTCCCGGTGGGGCAGAAACATTTCGAAGTGTTTCCTTACATACACATACACACACACCTACATACAACAGGCCTAGTGTCTAATTGACATGTGCCTAGGACAAAATGGTAACTAACTAACTAACACACACGGTTTCAGGGAGGGGAAATCCAGTGTCACAAACCTACTGGAGTTCTATGACAGGGTGACAGTAGTAAAACAAGAGAGAGAGGGGTGGGTAGATTGCATTTTCCTGGACTGTAAGAAGGCGTTTGACATAGTCCCACACAAGAGATTAGTGCAAAAGATGGAGGACCAGGCAGGGATAACAGTTAAGGCACTACAATGGATCAGGGAATATCTGTCAGGAAGACAGCAGCGAGTCATGGTACGTGGCGAGGTGTCAGAGTGGGCGCCGGTGACGAGTGGGGTTCCACAGGGGTCAGTCCTAGGACCGGTGCTGTTCCTGGCATTTGTGAACGACATGACGGAAGGAATAGATTCAGAGGTGTCCCTGTACAATCTAGGGGGGCCACAGACTACAAACCTCACTCAAGGAAAAGGATCTTGGGGTGAGTATAACACCAGGCACATCTCCTGAGGCGCACATCAACCAAATAACTGCTGCAGCATACGGGAGCCTAGCAAACCTAAGAACATCATTCCGACATCTTAATAAGGAATCATTCAGGACACTGTACACCGTGTACGTTAGACCTATATTGGAGTATCCAGCACCTGTTTCGAACCCACACCTAGCCAAGCACGTAAGGAAACTAGATAAAGTGCAAAAGTTTGCAACAAGACTAGTCCCGGAGCTAAGGGTCATGTCCTTCGAGAAGAGGTTAAAGGAAATCGACCTGACGATACTGCAGGACAGGAGAGATAGGGTTGACATGATAACGACATATAAAATACAGAGAGGAATCGACAAGGTGGACAGAGACAGGATGTTTCAGAGATGGGACACAGCAACAAGGGGTCACAGTTGGAAGCTGAAGACTCAGATGAATCACAGGGATGTTAGGAAGTATTTCTTCAGTCACAGAGTGGTCGGGAAGTGGAATAGTCTGGGAAGTGATGTAGTGGAGGCAGGAGCCATACATAGCTTTAAGAAGAGGTATGATAAAGCTGATGGAGCAGGAGAAGTGACCTAGTAGCGACCAGTGAAGAGGCCGGGCTAGGAGCTATGACTCGATCCCTGCAACCACAATTAGGTGAGTACACACACACACACACACACACACACGCATGCACGCATATACAACACGCACATACACAATGCACACATACAACAGGCATAGTGTCTAATCGACATGTGCCTAGGACAAAATGGTAACACACACACACACACACACACACACACACACACACACACACACACACACACACATTTACTCCTTTTCCACTCTCATTCCTTCCCTCTAACTCTTCCTTGCCTCTCTCCTATAAATCATTCCCGCGGTGCTGCCTCCAAGACTTTACCTAACTAAACAAAAATAGAATAATGTACTGGGATTCGAACCTTGTCCCTTAATATAGGAGGACCGACGCAGTACCTCCCGGGACCACAGTTCAAATTCTCGTCTATTTTTCTGTTTATTCACTGGCAATCGTTCATTACCACTCAACTTGAGTACATACCTCACTGAGTTGAGCTCTAGTTGTTGGTTCCTTACCTCCATACCACCTGAGGTTAAATATCACATAGGAAGTCCGCTTCCCCCTCTCATTTCTCCCGTAATTACACTTTTATTGAGTAAGAGTGAAGTGTAATGACTTGTGATGAGTAACAGTGAAGTGTAATGACTAGTGGTGAGTAAGAGTGAAGTGTAATGACTTGTGGTGAGTAAGAGTGAAGTGTAATGACTAGTGGTGAGTAAGAGTGAAGTGTAATGACTTGTGGTGAGTAAGAGTGAAGTGTAATGACTAGTGGTGAGTAAGAGTGAAGTGTAATGACTTGTGGTGAGTAAGAGTGAAGTGTAATGACTTGTGGTGAGTAAGAGTGAAGTGTAATGACTTGTGGTGAGTAAGAGTGAAGTGTAATGACTTGTGATGAGTAAGAGTGAAGTGTAATGACTTGTGGTGAGTAAGAGGAAGTGTAATGACTGTAGTAAGAGTGAAGGTAATGACTTGTGGTGAGTAAGAGTGAAGTGTAATGACTTGTGATGAGTAAGAGTGAAGTGTAATGACTTGTGGTGAGTAAGAGTGAAGTGTAATGACTAGTGGTGAGTAAGAGTGAAGTGTAATGACTTGTGATGAGTAACAGTGAAGTGTAATGACTAGTGGTGAGTAAGAATGAAGTGTAATGACTTGTGGTGAGTAAGAGTGAAGTGTAATGACTAGTGGTAAGTAAGAGTGAAGTGTAATGACTTGTGGTGAGTAAGAGTGAAGTGTAATGACTTGTGGTGAGTAAGAGTGAAGTGTAATGACTAGTGGTAAGTAAGAGTGAAGTGTAATGACTTGTGGTGAGTAAGAGTGAAGTGTAATGACTAGTGGTAAGTAAGAGTGAAGTGTAATGACTTGTGGTGAGTAAGAGTGAAGTGTAATGACTAGTGGTGAGTAAGAGTGAAGTGTAATGACTAGTGGTGAGTAAGAGTGAAGTGTAATGACTTGTGATGAGTAACAGTGAAGTGTAATGACTAGTGGTAAGTAAGAGTGAAGTGTAATGACTAGTGGTGAGTAACAGTGAAGTGTAATGACTTGTGATGAGTAACAGTTAAGTGTAATGACTTGTGATGAGTAACAGTGAAGTGTAATGACTAGTGGTAAGTAAGAGTGAAGTGTAATGACTTGTGATGAGTAACAGTGAAGTGTAATGACTTGTGATGAGTAACAGTGAAGTGTAATGACTTGTGGTGAGTAAATGTTACCTCATATTCCTATGACATTTCCGCCACGCCCTACCCAACCCCTTCCCGGCTGTTGTTAAGTTCATGGTAAAGCAACTGTCACTTTCTATGCCTGTGTATGTTGTTGTCATACATCCCCCACTAGTTCTTTCTGTTCCTTCCGGTAAAGCAGTACTCTAGCTCGTTCCATTCTTTCCTCATGACTCTTTCTCAGTTGTGTGTGTGTGTGTGTGTGTTGTTACTCACCTATATTGGTTGCAGGCATCATGTCTTGTGTGATTTCTGTATAAGCCCAAATCATGTTTATATATGTATATGTATATTTGATATACAGAAAAATCTCTATATTTTTTCCCATAGATTACAGCTGCCAAAATATTATTCATTTAAAGCACTCTATATTTTTGTGATCAGTAATATTTAGAGTTGATGGAACACAAGCCACAACACACTGGCTGGTACAAGCCACAACACCCTGGCTGGTACAAGCCACAACACCCTGGCTGGTACAAGCCACAACACCCTGGCTGGTACAAGCCACAGCACACTGGCTGGTACAAGCCACAACACCCTGGCTGGTACAAGCCACAACACCCTGGCTGGTACAAGCCACAACACACTGGCTGGTACAAGCCACAACACCCTGGTTGGTACAAGCCACAACACCCTGGCTGGTACAAGCCACAACAATGTAACCTGACCTGGCTGGGTCGGGGCTTAAGCCGTTGGAGATTTGGACCTGCCTCGCATGGGCCAGTAGGCCTGCTGCAGTGTTCCTTCTTTCTTATGTTCTTATGTTCTTACAACACCCTGGCTGGTACAAGCCACAACACCCTGGCTGGTACAAGTCACAACACCCTGGCTGGTACAAGCCACAACACACTGGCTGGTACAAGCCACAACACACTGGCTGGTACAAGCCACAACACACTGGCTGGTACAAGCCACAACACACTGGCTGGTACAAGGCACAACACACTGGCTGGTACAAGCCACAACACCCTGGCTGGTACAAGACACAACACACTGGCTGGTACAAGTCACAACACACTGGCTGGTACAAGCCACAACACACTGGCTGGTACAAGCCACAACACCCTGGCTGGTACAAGCCACAACACCCTGGCTGGTACAAGTCACAACACCCTGGCTGGTACAAGCCACAACACCCTGGCTGGTACAAGCCACAACACCCTGGCTGGTACAAGCCACAACACCCTGGCTGGTACAAGCCACAACACCCTGGCTGGTACAAGTCACAACACCCTGGCTGGTACAAGCCACAACACACTGGCTGGTACAAGCCACAACACCCTGGCTGGTACAAGCCACAACACACTGGCTGGTACAAGCCACAACACACTGGCTGGTACAAGCCACAACACCCTGGCTGGTACAAGTCACAACACACTGGCTGGTACAAGCCACAACACACTGGCTGGTACAAGCCACAACACACTGCCTGGTACAAGCCACAACACACTGCCTGGTATAAGCCACAACACCTGGCTGGCAGCCACAACACCCTGGCTGGTACAAGCCACAACACCTGGCTGGTAACACAACACACTGGGTGGTACAAGACACAACACACTGGCTGGAAAGACACAACACCCTGGCTGGTACAAGCCACAACACACTGGCTGGTACAAGACACAACACACTGGCTGGTAAGACACAACACACTGCTGGTACAGCCACAACACACTGGCTGGTACAAACAACCACTGGCTGGTACAAGACACAACAACTGGCTGCAACAACACACTGGCTGGTACAAGACACAACACACTGGCTGGTACAAGCCACAACACACTGGCTGGTACAAGACACAACACACTGGCTGGTAGAAGACACAACACACTGGCTGGTACAAGACACAACACCCTGGCTGGTACAAGCCACAACACACTGGCTGGTACAAGACACAACACACTGGCTGGTACAAGCCACAACACACTGGCTGGTACAAGCCACAACACACTGGCTGGTACAAGCCACAACACACTGGCTGGACAGCACAACACACTGGCTGGTACAAGCCACAACACCCTGGCTGGTACAAGACACAACACACTGGCTGGTAGAAGACACAACACCTGGCTGGTACAAGACACACACTGGCTGGTACAAGACACAACACACTGGCTGGTAAAGCACAACACCTGGCTGGTACAAGCCACAACACCTGGCTGGTACAAGACACAACACACTGGCTGGTAGAAGACACAACACACTGGCTGGTACAAGACACAACACACTGGCTGGTACAAGACACAACACACTGGCTGGTACAAGACACAACACACTGGCTGGTAGAAGACACAACACACTGGCTGGTACAAGACACAACACACTGGCTGGTACAAGACACAACACACTGGCTGGTAGAAGACACAACACCCTGGCTGGTACAAGCCACAACATCCTGGCTGGTACAAGCCACAACACACTGGCTGGTAGAAGACACAACACACTGGCTGGTACAAGCCACAACACACTGGCTGGTAGAAGACACAACACACTGGCTGGTACAAGCCACAACACACTGGCTGGAAGACAAACACTGGTCACTGGAAGCCACAACACACTGGCTGGTAGAAGACACACTCAAACACCACTGGCTGGTAAAGCCCCAACATCCTGGCTGGTACAAGCCACAACACACTGGCTGGTAGAAGACACAACACACTGGCTGGAAGCTACAACACACTGGCTAGGACACACATCGCCACAACACACTGGCTGGTGAGAAACAAAGACACAACACACTGGCTGGTACAATGCACACAACACACTGGCTGGTACAATGCTCATCAACACACTGGCTGAAGAAAACAAGACAACACAACACACTGGCTGGTACAAGCCACAACACACTGGCTGGTACAAGCCACAACACACTGCCTGGTATAAGCCACAACACAATGGCTGGTACAAGCCACAACATCCTCAAACTGAAAGTAGATTCGAAATGCTTCCATCAGTTCTGGACTTGGTGATTCAGGAGGGAGCGAAACGTCGCTCGATATCAGTCACCAAACACTTCCTTCCCACCAAACCGCGGGAAGAAAAAAAAAGAAAATGTAAATATTTTTTTATTCACACGTAAAACTGGTATTATAAGATGGAAAAAAAATAGAAAAAAAAATTAACCTTCAGAATGTCTTAATTCTTATAAAAAAAAATTCTATCAAAACTTATAACTAAATTTGTGAGCAAATTTAGACCTACTTTAATTTTTTTCACTTAAATTGTTATTGTATATATTTTAGGGCAAAAATTTATCCGTATCTTAAAAAATGTAAAATGAATTTAAAAAAAATACAGGAATATATATATATATATATGGAAATAAATGGTATAAAATACCGACACAATGGAAAAATAAACACAAAAGCAGTAGATCTGTCTGTGACTCGATAAAGCCCATTGCGTGGGCGAAACGTTGTCAATAAAGGATCACATTATACTGCTTTTGTGTTTATTTTTCCATATATATATATATATATATATATATATATATATATATATATATATATATATATATGTATATATATATATATATATGTATGTATGTATGTATGTATATATATACGTATATATATATATGTAATTATTTTTGTGAAGAGAGGTCAGAATACACTGTATTAGGTGTAATCTAGATTACAGTGTAACGAACGTAACTGAGGTTAAGAGGACAGTATACTCAGTATACGTTGACGGTACACTAAGTGTAGTTTAAGGTGACGGGGTGAGAGGCAGCGCCTCAGTGTATATACTGAGTCTTCACACTGTCGTGTGAGATACTTTATCTACTTGGCTATATTATTATACTGGTTTTTGATAACGTTATTATTATTTTTACAGAAAAAAATAAAGAGTCCTTTGCATTATTGTTGGTGTTATTATCCCCGTGTGAGGTGCCGTGTAACCTGGAGGACGAACAGACTACCTGGAGGCTACCTGGACTGTATCCTGGAGGCTACCTGAAGGCTACCTGGACTGTATCCTAGAGGCTACCTGAAGGCTACCTGGACTGTATCCTGGAGGCTACCTGAAGGCTACCTGGACTGTATCCTGGAGGCTACCTGAAGGCTACCTGGACTGTATCCTGGAGGCTACCTGGACTGTATCCTGGAGGCTACCTGAAGGCTACCTGGACTGTATCCTGGAGGCTACCTGAAGGCTACCTGGACTGTATCCTGGAGGCTACCTGAAGGCTACCTGGACTGTATCCTGGAGGCTACCTGGACTGTATCCTGGAGGCTACCTGGACTGTATCCTGGAGGCTACCTGAAGGCTACCTGGACTGTATCCTGGAGGCTACCTGAAGGCTACCTGGACTGTATCCTGGAGGCTACCTGGAGCGTATCCTGGAGGCTACCTGAAGGCTACCTGGACTGTATCCTGGAGGCTACCTGGAGGAGACCTGGAGCGTATCCTGGAGGCTACCTGGAGGCTACCTGGTGGGTATCCTGGAGGCTACCTGAAGGCTACCTGGAGAATATCCTAGAGGCTACCTGCAGTGTATTTTGGAGGCTACCTGCAGGGTATCCTGGAGGCTACCTGGATAATATCCTGGAGGCTACCTGGATAATATCCTGGAGGCTACCTGGAGGGTATCCTGGAGGCTACCTGGAGAATATCGTGGATGCTACCTGGAGGGTATCCTGGAGGCTACCTGGAGAATATCCTGGAGGCTACCTGGAGGGTATCCTGGAGGCTACCTGGAGAATATCCTGGAGGCTACCTGGAGGGTATCCTGGAGGCTACCCGGAGAATAGCCTGGAGGCTACCTGGAGGGTATTCTGGAGGCTACCTGGAGGGTATTCTGGAGGCTACCTGGAGGGTATTCTGGAAGATACCTGGAGGGTATTCTGGAGGTTACCTGGAGGGTATTCTGGAGGCTACCTGGAGGGTATTCTGGAGGCTACCTGGAGGGTATTCTGGAGGCTACCTGGAGGGTATTCTAGAGGCTACCTATAGGGTATTCTGGAGGCTACCTGGAGGGTATTCTGGGGATCAACGCCCCCGAGGCCTGGTCCGTGACCAGGCCTCCCAATGGATCAATGTTATGGGAACCAAGATCAAAAACTTAAGAACATAGATCATATATATATATATATATATATATATATATATATATATATATATATATATATATATATATATATATATATATATATATATATTTTTTTTTTTTTTTTATTAACACATCGGCCGATTCCCACCAAGGCAGGGTGGCCCGAAAAAGAAAAACTTTCATCATCATTCACTCCATCACTGTCTTGCCAGAAGGGTGCTTTACACTACAGTTATAAAACTGCAACATTAACACCCCTCCTTCAGAGTGCCGGCACTGTACTTCCCATCTCCAGAACTCAAGTCCGGCCTGCCGGTTTCCCTGAATCCCTTCATAAATGTTACTTTGCTCACACTCCAACAGCACGTCAAGTATTAAAAACCATATGCCTCCATTCACTCCTATCAAATACGCTCACACATGCTTGCTGGAAATCCAAGCCCCTCGCACACAAAACTTCCTTTACCCTCCCTCCAACCTTTCCTAGGCCGACCCCTACCCCGCCTTCCCTCCACTACAGATTTATACACTCTCGAAGTCACTCTGTCTCGTTCCATTCTCTCTACATGTCCAAACCACCTCAACAACCCCTCCTCAGCTCTCTGGACAATCGTTTTGGTAATCCCGCACCTCCTCCTAATTTCCAAACTCCGAATTCTCTGCATTATATTCACACCACACATTGACCTCAGACATGACATCTCCACTGCCTCCAGCCTTCTCCTCGTTGCAACATTCATCACCCATGTTTCACACCCATATAAGAGCGTTGGTATAACTATACTCTCATACATTCCCTCTTTACTTCCATGGACAAGGTTCTTTGTCTCCACAGACTCCGAAGTGCTCCACTCACCCTTTTCCCCTCATCAATTCTATGATTCACCTCATCCTTCATAGACCCATCCGCCGACATGTCCACTCCCAAATATCTGAATACATTCACCTCCTCCATACTCTCTCCCTCCAATCTGATATCCAATCTTTCGTCACCTATTCTTTTTGTTATCCTCATCACCTTACTCTTTCCTATATTCACTTTCAATTTTCTTCTTTTACACACCCTACCAAATTCATCCACCAACCTCTGCAGCTTCTCTTCAGAATCTCCCAAAAGCACAGTGTCATCAGCAAAAAGCAACTGTGACAACTCCCACTTTGTATTTGCTTCTTTATCTTTTAGCCCAACACCTCTTGCCAAGACCCTCGCATTCACTTCTCTTACAACCCCATCTATAAATATATTGAACAACCACGGTGACATCACACATCCTTGTCTAAGGCCCACTTTTACTGGGAAATAGTCCCCTTCCCTCCTACACACTCTAACCTGAGCCTCACTATCCTCATAAAAACTCTTCACTGCTTTCAGTAACCTTCCTCCTATTCCATACACCTGCAACATCTGCCACATTGCCCCCTATCTACCCTATCATACGCCTTTTCCAAATCCATAAATGCCACAAAAACATCTTTACCCTTATCCAAATACTGTTCACCTATATGTTTCACTGTAAACACTTGGTCTACACACCCCTACCTTTCCTAAAGCCCCCTTGTTCATCTGCTATCCTGCTTTCTGTTTTACTCTTAATTCTTTCAATAATAACTCTACCATACACTTTACCAGGTACACTCAACAGACTTATTCCCTATAATTTTGCACTCTCTTTTGTCCCCTTTGCCTTTATACAAAGGAACAATACACGCTCTCTGCCAATCCCTAGGTACCTTACCCTCTTCCATACATTTATTAAATAATAGCACCAACCACTCCAAAATTATATCCCCACCTGCTTTTAACATTTCTATCTTTATCCCATCAATCCCAGCTGCCTTACCCCCTTTCATTCTACCCACTGCCTCACGAACTTCCCCTACACCCACAACTGGCTCTTCCACACTCCTACAAGATGTTATTCCTCCTTGCCCTACACACGAAATCACAGCTTCCCTGTCTTCATTAACATTTAACAAATCCTCAAAATATTCTCTCCATCTTCCCGATACCTCTAACTCTCCATTTAATAACTCTCCTCTCCTATTTTTAACTGTCAAATCCATTTGTTCTCTAGGCTTCCTCAACTTATTAATCGCAATTTAATTTAGCCTAACCCAACTAAATATATTTAAGATACGTTTACAATAATTTAATAATAAACAAACACAATGAAATATATTTTTTTTCGTTAGGTTCAGAATGATTTTTGCGAAATTATTGCATACACAAATTTTCGCTTGTCTTATATGGCAAGAAGAGCGTTGCTATTTAAGCCAAAATAGCCAGTTTTACCTAATCGGCACGACATATATATATATATATATATATATATATATATATATATATATATATATATATATATATATATATAATATATAAAATAATTAAAAGAGTATGGACATAAGAACATAAGAATAAGAGAACAAGAGTACATGTTAATGAGAGAACATAAGAATGGTGGAGCACTGCAGGAGATCTACTGGGCCATGCTAGACAGGTAGTGCCCATGGTTTTAGTGCTTTAAAAACCCGACAGGTAGACAGGGGAGACACTTGTGCGACACTTGGGTTTCTCCAACCAGTGTCTTTATTAACCCAGTAGAGAGAAGAACGGTCTAAGAAGTGATGATGGAGTTTGAGGTAATCAGTCCCTCAACCTAAAAAATAAGTACTTTTTATCAAGGCTGGGGACTGATTACCTCAAACTCGCTCTTCACATCTTCCGTCTTTGTATTAGACCGATGAAGCCACTGAAACGATTCAACACTAAAGATACTCAAGTTTCTCACTCGTCTAGTATCCAAGGTACTGGAATGACACTACTTGCTAGTAGTTTGCAGTCTTTAGAGAAGCTGCCACCAGCAGCAACAGCCTGGTTGGCCAGGCAAGCACCAGACGAGCCTGGCCCATGGTCGGGCTCCGGGAGTAGAAAGACTCTCGGAAGATTAAGACACATGTCCAACAGTTGCGTATCTCTATTGATGAAACGTTTCGTCTACACGGTAGACTTCTTCACTCAAATACTCTCATTGGTGAGGGTTTTTTGTGTGTGTAGGCCTATCATGACCTAACTTCTGATCGGGCTTGGTGTTCGTAAGCCTTGCGTATAGGACTATGAAAGGCCTGCTTTTACACCAGTCAGGCTTATGATAGTGGCTGTCACCCATGTAGACAGTGTGTGTTTGTAGAAAGTGGAAGGGCAAGTGAGAGAGGGAGGACAAGGGAGAGAGATGGGAAAAAGGGAGAGGGAGGACAAGGGAGAGAGGTGGGAAAAAGGGAGAGGGAGGACAAGGGAGAGAGGTGGGAAAGAGGGAGGACAAGGAAGAGAGATGGGAAAGAGGGAGAGGGATTAGAAGGGAGAGAGATGGGAAAGAGGGAGAGGGAGGACAAGGGAGAGAGGTGGGAAAGAGGGAGGACAAGGTCAAGGAAGAAGTCTCTTGTAATGAGGGAGTGAGTGGAAAATTTTTCTGTTTTTATTAATAAATATTTCCATTGTTTGACGTAGCAGGACAAGACGCTTAGAATGTGCTTGTTCTTATAGCAAGAGAGAGAGAGAGAGAGAGAGAGAGAGAGAGAATAAAGTACAAGAATATTGGGGAGGGGTGATGGTCGTGTTCTTTGTATAGAGGGAGGGGAGGGGAACAGGCCTTAGTGGGAGGGTGAGGACTCATGGGTGGATGCTTGGGGAAGAGTGGGGGGAAAGGTGGGAGAAGGTTGGGGGAATGGTGGGGAATGTGGGGGTTGTCGTCATGCCCCTTCAGTCCTTGGACGTACCTGGAACTGGCCTCACCTTCGCCCCGCGAGGAGTCTCTCCCTCCTCTCCTGTCTCCTCACTGACGATGGTCTTGTCTTCCATAACAAACTGACTTTCAGCATGTGTCGGAGTTATTAATTTTTTTCCACTCAGGTATCTGAGGCGGTACATCACTGCAGTGAACAGGAAGCCACAATACCGTGACTGCAACAATACACAAACAACCCGCACATAGAAGAGAGGAGCTTACCACGACGTTTCGGTCCCACTTGTACCATTTACAAAGTCACACTAACAAAAGAGTGAGGGAGCTAGTATATATATTGTGTTAGTGTGACTTTATAAAAATATGGTTAAAATCATAACCATAATTTTTAAAGGGGTGGACCGATGAGCCAGCGGAAGGCCTCGGTCAGGTGACCAAAAGCTCCAGTGGCGGGGTCATTATGTGAATAAGACTCGCGTCAGGAAACACTTGTCTTGTTTTCTTACAAATCTTACCTAACTTTGTAAATGGTCCAGGTCGGACCGATACGTCGTCGTAAGCTTCCTTCTCCTACGTGCGGGTTATTTGTGTATCCTGGAGATGACTACGATTTTGTGCATATATACTTCAGTAAGACCTTTGATAGAGTCCCACACGGGAGGCTGATGAATGTAGCACCGGATGATGGAATAGGAGGAAAAATCTCCAGGATCGAGGCATCGTTAACAGACAACACATTGCATAAACGAGGAGTCCCGGCGAATCAAGAAGAGAGGAGAAATCAGAGTGGGGACGCGTCACGAGCGGTGTTCCACAGGGGTCAGTGTATGGGCCTTTGTTGTTCACAGTACAACAATGACGAGGGAATAAATAGAGACACAAACAAGTTGGTGATGATATTAAAATAGGCCGTCTGATAAATTCTGATGAAAACTCTAGGAAGATAGGCTCATGCATTGGTCGAGGAAGCGGCAGTTGCAGTTTAACGTAAACAAACACAAGATGCTAATTCTGAGAAAGTAACCACGCTAATTGTAAACTAAATAACGTATCTTTTTAATTGTTCTGAATGTGAAAAAGATTTGTCGATATTATGTACCATCATTGCTACCATATACTAATAATAATAATGATAATATATTTTTTTATTAACACATCGGCCGTTTCCCACCAAGGCAGGGTGGCCCGACAAAGAAAAACTTTCATCATCACTCACTTCATCACTGTCTTGCCAGAGGCGTGCTTACACTAATGCTACAAAACTGCAACAATTAACAATAATAATAATAATAATAATAATAATAATAATAATACCTTTATTTATTACAAGTACATGTACAAGGTATACAGTCCTAGCTGACATCAATGACATACTACTATATAGAAAGTCCTTGTTATGCAGAGCATTTCGGGCAAATTAGGTCAGTTTTGTCCCAGGATGCGACCCACACCAGTCGACTAATACCCAGGTACCCATTTTACTGATGGGTGAACATAGACAACCGGTGTAAGGAAACACGTCCAATGTTTCCACCCTTTCACCGGGAATCGAACCCAGATCCTCACCGTGTGAAGCGAGAGCTTTTGCCACCAGGCCACAGAGGTACAGAGGATGTCTTCTTCAGCCTGTCTGCTAAGCTCAGGCTCAACCCTTGGACATGACCTACTTCCACTAGCGGGGTCCCGGCCACCTGTGACGATGTCCTCAGCTGCTGCACCTCATCTGGCTCCTATATAAACCACCATCTTCCTGCGTGTGCCGAGGGACTGATTACCTCGTCTTCTACCTTCTCCAACGCTTTCAGATGAATCTGTATTGAATTCTCCATTCTCGAGGCTGCACACGACTCCCCCCTTACGGGTTTAGCGATCCTCCTCCATGACACAAATAAAATATATAAATAATGTACACCAAGCGAAGGAAGTAACGCAACTCTATTGAGTTCTTCGGTAAGTGTGGAGCACTTTCTCCTGCAAGTGGGGGGGAGGGTGTGTGGGGGTGGGGAGGGTGGGGTGTGGGGAGGTGTGTGGGGGTGTGGAAGGAGGTGGGAGGACCTGGAAGAGGGGGCAACGGTGTTTCGTAATGAGGTCCAGCTGGCTGATTGAGTGACCTGGAAATTATACACAATGGGGAAACGTCGACAACGGTGGATACAAAACGCAGGTTACAGAGGAGGAGTTTGTGTGGAGAGCGTTTCGCTCTGTGTGTAGAGTTCTATCAAGTCATGATCCGACTGGGCTCTAAACAGAGCGAAACGTTCTCACAATAATTAGTATTTTTTCCCATAACCTGTGATGTGACCATTGCTGTGGTGCAAGGCAGTGACACAGACAGAGTTGATGAAACGACACACACACTTAGGCCATCTTTACTCAAGACGTTTCGGTCTTGGGACCTTGGTCACTCCAGACGAGCAAGTGACCAAGATGCCCTATCATCTTACTGTCGTCTTCAGTGTAATATTTGCCTGGATCCGACTGAAGAAGTCAAGTCGACAACAAACTCAGGTGTTGCACATATGTCTCTTCACTTAACCAATAAAAATTCCCTAGGTGCATGCACCTGTGTCCTTTCATCCATAATGGTTGAAGCGTCAGAGTCATTGTTAGGTGATACTGTCATGCGGTATCGTCAGATATGTTATGGTTGGGAATTTGCTTGCATTATGTTCTCTACGGAAATGGAAATCGTATAGGATGAGGGAGGGGAAGGTCTCCTGTGGAATGACGTAGTTCCAGCTTTGATGTGACCAAGGCTATGGTTGATTGGTGGGTTGGTTAATGGGATTGGAAGCCTGTCGACTACACTAGGGGTCATTAAGTTTGCTTGTAACCTTTTCACCACCAGACGAGAATACTTTAGTTTCTAGGAATAGGGAGTCAAGTAAACTCTGAGCATATATACGCTGATGGACATATACCTCTCCGTGTATATACCTTGTCCAGGAAGGTCTACCTACCTGTAGTCTACCTGGAGGGTGTTCTGGGGGTCAACGCCGCCGCGGCTCAGTCCTAGACCAGGCATCCCAGTGGATCAGGACCTGATCAACCAGGCTGTTACTGCTGGCCACACGTAGTCCAACGTACCATCTACAGCCCGGCTGGTCAGGTACCGACTTTACATATCTGTCCAACTCCCTCTTGAAGGCAGCCAGGGGTCTATTGGTAATTCCCCTTATGCCTGGCGGGAGTCTGTTGAACAGTCTTGGGCCCCGGACACTTATCGTGTTTTCACTTAGGTTCCAATGGCTTCCCTACTTTTCATTGGGGGTGTTGCATCGACTGCCAAGTCTTTTGTTTTCGTAGGGAGTGATTTCTGTGTAGATTTGGGACCAGTCCCGCTAGGGTTCTCCAGGTTATACTGACTACTATCCCTTTAATCATCAAGGTATCCCTCTTGAAAGGGAGATACTGTTTTTGCTTTGAAGAACTGTGAAGAACTGTGAAGAGCACACTAACTGTTAGATAAATGGTTTAGAAGTTGATGAATGAGACACTTGCGCAACACTTGGGTGTCTTGTCAAGACTGATGGACTGATCCCATCGACTCTAGGCTGAGGGACTGATTACTTCAAGCTTCTTCTGATCTTCAACCATTCTTCTCTGTATCTGGACTGAGGAAGTCACTGGCAGGTGAAAACTTTACCACAATAAAGTTACCCAACTGCTGCATAAGTGTCTCATTCATCAGCTGTCACGTTGCTTCACAACATCCTGCCCTGATACACCGTCAGACTACAGCATTCATCACCAGGCTGTCTGAACTACACGTCATACACGTGATTGGCAGCCTTCAGGAGGACACACACACACACACACACACACACCGTCTCATTCTGCACGCACCACAAACTGACCTTCAAACTGACGTGCAGTTTTCATGGGCACTGCAGTACGTGAGTTCCTCTGGTTGGATTGTGCAACAATTGGGTATCTTTATTGTCTAAACTTTTCGCCTGGCTAGCCAGGTGTGGCTAGTCACACCTGACTAGCCACACTAGCCACACCTGGCTAGCCACACTAGCCACACCTGGCTAGCCACACCTGACGAGCCACACCTGGCTAGCCACACCTGGCTAGCCACACCTTGCTAGCCACACCTGGCTAGCCACACCTGGTAATATGTCACAATATCTAAGTGGTTCAAACATCCGGATTTCTAACACGAAATTGCAGCTCTCGATAACATACCCGTAGGGGTAAACATGCTCGGGGAATAAGGACATACGAAAGAAGCGCCGGAGTAAGCCTCTTGGCCCATGCTAGGTAGGTTCATCTCACACTCATGTCCCTGACCAGCCTACTGTTTTTTAAAGCCTCACAAAGTTCTCACTTCATTAATTATTTATCTCTAACTCGGTAATCACAACACAAGCATCAAGGCGCTGCTGGTCATGCGTGACTAACACCCGCTGCGGGTCATGCGTGACTAACACCCGCTGCGGGTCATGCGTGACTAACACCCGCTGCGGGTCATGCGTGACTAACACTCGCTGCGGGTCATGCGTGACTAACACTCGCTGCGGGTCATGCGTGACTAACACCCGCTGCGGGTCATGTGTGACTAACACCCGCTGCTGGTCATGCGTGACTAACACCCGCTGCGGGTCATGCGTGACTAACACCCGCTGTGGGTCATGCGTGACTAACCCGCTGCGGGTCATGCGTGACTAACCCGCTGCGGGTCATGCGTGACTAACACCCGCTGCGGGTCATGCGTGACTAACACCCGCTGCAGGTCATGCGTGACTAACACCCGCTGCGGGTCATGCGTGACTAACCCGCTGCGGGTCATACGTGACTAACACCCGCTGCGGGTCATGCGTGACTAACACCCGCTGCGGGTCATGCGTGACTAACACCCGCTGCGGGTCATGCGTGACTAACACCGCTGCGGGTCATGAGTGACTAACACCCGCTGCGGGTCATGCGTGACTAACACCTGCTGCGGGTCATCATGTGTGACTAACACCTGCTGCGGGTCATCATGTGTGACTAACACCCGCTGTGGGTCATCATGTGTGACTAACACCCCTGGGGTCCTCATGTGACTAACACCGTTTGGGGTCATCATGTGTGACTAACACTCGCTGGGCTCATGCGTGACTAACACTCGCTGGGTCATGTGTGACTAACACCTGCTGCGGGTCATCATGTGTGAATAATACCTGCTGCGGGTCATCATGCGTGACTAACACCCACTGTGGGTCATGCGTGACTAACACCCACTGTGGGTCATGCGTGACTAACACCTGTTGGGAGTCATCATATGTGACTAACACTCGCTGTGGCTCATGTGTAACTAACACTCGCTGTGGCTCATGTGTGACTAACACTCGCTGTGGCTCATGTGTGACTAACACCCGCTGAGGGTCATCATGTGTGACAAACACCCGCTGCGGGTCATTATGTGTGACTAACACCTGCTGTGGGTCATCAAGTGTGACTAACACCTGCTGCGGGTCATCATGTGTGACTAACACCCGCTGCGGGTCATCATGTGTGACTAACACCCGCTGCGGGTCATCATGTGTGACTAACACCCGCTGCGGGTCATCATGTGTGACTAACACCCGCTGCGGGTCATGTGTGACTAACACCCACTGCGGGTCATCATGTGTGACTAACACCTGCTGCGGGTCATCATGTGTGACTAACACCCACTGCGGGTCATCATGTGTGACTAACACCCGCTGCGGGTCATGTGTGACTATCACCCACGGCGGGTCATCATGTGTGACTAACACACGCTGCGGGTCATGTGTGAATAACACCCACTGCGGGTCATCATGTGTGACTAACACCCGCTACGGGTCATCATGTGTGACTAACACCTGCTGTGGGTCATCATGTGTGACTAACACCCGCTGCGGGTCATCATGTGTGACTAACACCCACTGCGGGTCATCATGTGTGACTAACACCCACTGCGGGTCATGTGTGACTAACACCCACTGCGGGTCATCATGTGTGACTAACACACGCTGCGGGTCATCATGTGTGACTAACACCTGCTGCGGGTCATCATGTGTGACTAACACCCACTGCGGGTCATCATGTGTGACTAACACCCGCTGCGGGTCATGTGTGACTATCACCCACGGCGGGTCATCATGTGTGACTAACACACGCTGCGGGTCATGTGTGAATAACACCCACTGCGGGTCATCATGTGTGACTAACACCCGCTACGGGTCATCATGTGTGACTAACACCTGCTGTGGGTCATCATGTGTGACTAACACCCGCTGCGGGTCATCATGTGTGACTAACACCCACTGCGGGTCATCATGTGTGACTAACACCCACTGCGGGTCATGTGTGACTAACACCCACTGCGGGTCATCATGTGTGACTAACACACGCTGCGGGTCATCATGTGTGACTAACACCCACTGCGGGTCATCATGTGTGACTAACACCCACTGCGGGTCATCATGTGTGACTAACACCCGCTGCGGGTCATCATGTGTGACTAACACCCGCTGCGGGTCATGTGTGACTAACACCCGCTGCGGGTCATCATGTGTGACTAACACCCGCTGCGGGTCATCATCTGTGACTAACACCCGCTGCGGTTCATGTGTGACTAACACCCACTGCGGGTCATCATGTGTGACTAACACCCACTGCGGGTCATCATGTGTGACTAACACCCACTGCAGGTCATCATAAGAACATAAGAACATAAGAAAGAAGGAACACTGCAGCAGGCCTACTGGCCCATGCGAGGCAGGTCCAAATCTCCAACGGCTTAAGCCCCGACCCAGCCAGGTCAGGTTACATTCACTTAAGGAGGGAACACTGCATCTGACCTAGCACAGGCTAGTCAGGACCAACTCACACCCAACCGCACCCACTCATATAATTGTCTAGTTGACCACCTGGTCAGCCGACCACCTGGTCAGGTCACTTCCACTTAAGGAATTAGTACAGCTACTGACCTGGTAATACAAGCTAGTCAGGTCCAAATTCACACCCATCCACACCCACCCATGTATTTATCTAACCTATTTTTAAAACTACACAACGTCTTAGCATCTATGACGGTACTCGGGAGTTTGTTCCACTCATCCACAACTCTATTACCAAACCAGTGCTTTCCTATATCCTTCCTGAATCTGAACTTTTCCAACTTGAAACCATTGCTGCGAGTCCTGTCTTGGCTGGATATTTTCAGCACGCTATTTACATCCCCTTTATTTATTCCTGTTTTCCATTTATACACCTCAATCATATCCCCCCTAATTCTACGCCTTTCTAGAGAGTGCAGATTCAGGGCCCTCAGTCTATCCTCATAGGGAAGATTTCTGATACATGGGATCAACTTTGTCATCCTCCTTTGTACGTTTTCCAGTGCATTTATATCCATTCTGTAATACGGTGACCAGAACTGTGCAGCATAATCTAAATGAGGCCTAACCAAAGATATATAGAGTTGTAGAACAACCTGAGGACTTCTATTATTTATACTTCTTGATATGAAGCCAAGGATTCTGTTAGCTTTATTGCGAACACTTATGCACTGTTGTCTTGGCTTCAGATTACTACTAACCAGAACTCCTAAATCCTTCTCGCAATCACAAGTAATAAGATCTACATTATTCAGCTTATATGTGGCATGGTTATTGTCCTGCCCAACATTTAGAACTTTGCATTTGTTTACATTAAACTGCATCTGCCACTTCTCCGACCACTGCATCAGTCTATTCAAATCATCCTGGAGTGCTCTAATGTCCTCATTTGAATGAATTGGACGACCTATTTTGGTGTCATCAGCAAATTTACTTATGTTACTATTTATTCTCTCATCTATGTCGTTTATGTAAATTGTAAACAACAGGGGCCCAAAACTGACCCCTGTGGAACACCGCTTGAGACGCGCCCCATTCTGATTTCTCTCCATTTATGCAAACTCTCTGCCGCCTATTTGTCAACCATGCCTCTACCCAGGAAAAAATTTCTCCTGCTATTCCGTGTGCCTTAAGTTTCCTCAGTAGCCTCTGATGTGGAACTTTATCGAAAGCCTTACTGAAGTCCATATACACAATATCATATTCATTACCATGACTTACCTCCTCAAACACCTTAGTGAAAAAAGTTAGTAAATTCGTAAGACAGGAACGCCCCTTAGTAAAACCGTGTTGAGATTCATTAATCAATTTATGCTTTTCAAGATGGCTACGAATTGCCTCGGCAATTATTGATTCCATAAATTTACCAACTATGGAGGTAAGGCTTATTGGTCTATAGTTCGAAGCTAAGGACCTGTCACCTGCCTTGTAAATAGGTATTACATTTGCCCTTTTCCACTTGTCTGGCACTATGCCAGTTTGTAGTGATATATTGAAAAGATTTGCCAAAGGTTTGCTAAGTTCCTCTTTACATTCCTTTAAAACTCTTGCAAACAGTTCATCAGGGCCTGGGGATTTGTTAGGTTTTAATTTCTCTATTTGTCTGAGGACCATGTCACTAGTTACCCCAATCGAGCATAGTCTATTATCTTCCAGTTCTACATAATTTATTATTTCTGGAATTCCGCTAGTATCTTCCTGAGTAAAAACTGAGAGGAAGTAAGTATTGAAAATTTCACACATATCCTTATCACTGTCCGTGATTTGTCCTGAGTTACTCTTAAGTGGGCCTATCTTGTCCCTAATCTTACTTCTGTATACCTGAAAGAACCCTTTTGGGTTAGTCTTCGAATCCCTTGCGACCTTAGCCTCATAATCCCTTTTTGCTTTTCTTATTCCTTTTTTTATTTCTCTCTTTAATTGAAAATATTGATTTCTTATCTGTCCGTCCCCTCTTTTGATACGCCTATATATGCCTCTCTTTTGACCAATGAGATGTTTTAATCTATTGTTCATCCATTTAGGATCATTTTTGTTAGATCTAATTTCCCTACTTGGAACAAAGGTTGTCTGGGCAGCTAGAACTACGCTCTGAAAAACGTCATATTGGCAACCAAAACCACCTACTGCGGGTCATCATGTGTGACTAACACCTGCTGCGGGTCATCATGTGTGACTAACACCCGCTGCGGGTCATCATGTGTGACTAACACCCGCTGCGGGTCATCATGTGTGACTAACACCTGCTGCGCGTCATCATGTGTGACTAACACCCACTGCGGGTCATCATGTGTGACTAACACCCGCTGCGGGTCATGTGTGACTATCACCCACTGCGGGTCATCATGTGTGACTAACACACGCTGCGGGTCATGTGTGAATAACACCCACTGCGGGTCATCATGTGTGACTAACACCCGCTACGGGTCATCATGTGTGACTAACACCTGCTGCGGGTCATCATGTGTGACTAACACCTGCTGCGGGTCATCATGTGTGACTAACACCTGCTGTGGGTCATCATGTGTGACTAATACCCGCTGCGGGTCATCATGTGTGACTAACACCCACTGCGGGTCATCATGTGTGACTAACACCCACTGCGGGTCATCATGTGTGACTAACACCCACTGCGGGTCATCATGTGTGACTAACACCCACTGCGGGTCATCATGTGACTAACACCCACTGCGGTCATCATGTGACTAACACCCGCTGCGGGTTATCATGTGTGACTAACACCCGCTGCGGGTCATGTGTGACTAACACCCACTGCGGGTCATCATGTGTGACTAACACCCGCTGCGGGTCATCATGTGTGACTAACACCCGCTGCGGGTCATCATATGTGACTAACACCCGCTGCGGGTCATCATGTGTGACTAACACCCACTGCGGGTCATCATGTGTGACTAACACCTGCTGCGGGTCATAATGTGTGACTAACACCCACTGCGGGTCATCATGTGTGACTAACACCTGCTGTGGGTCATGTGTGACTAACACCTACTGCGGGTCATCATGTGTGACTAACACCTGCTGCGGGTCATCATGTGTGACTAACACCTGCTGCGGGTCATAATGTGTGACTAACACCCGCTGCGGGTCATGTGTGACTAACACCCACTGCGGGTCATGTGTGACTAACACCTGCTGCGGGTCATCATGTGTGACTAACACCCGCTGCATGTCATCATTTGTGACTAACACCCGCTGCGGGTCATGTGTGACTAACACCCACTGCGGGACATCATGTGTGACTAACACCTGCTGCGGGTCATGTGTGACTAACACCCGCTGCGGGTCATGTGTGAATAACACCCACTGCGGGTCATCATGTGTGAATAACACCCACTGCGGGTCATCATGTGTGACTAACACCTGCTGCGGGTCATCAGGGTGACTAACACCTGCTGCGGTCATCATGTGTGACTAACACCTGCTGCGGTCATCATGTGTGACTAACACCTGCTGCGGGTCATCATGTGTGACTAACACCTGCTGCGGGTCATCATGTGTGACTAACACCTGCTGCGGGTCATCATGTGTGACTAACACCCGCTGCGGGTCATCATGTGTGACTAACACCTGCTGCGGGTCATCATGTGTGACTAACACCTGCTGCGGGTCATCATGTGTGACTAACACCTGCTGCGGGCATCATGTGTGACTAACACCTGCTGCGGGTCATCATGTGTGACTAACACCTGCTGCGGGTCATCATGTGTGAATAACACCCACTGCGGGTCATCATGTGTGACTAACACCTGCTGCGGGTCATCATGTGTGACTAACACCTGCTGCGGGTCATCATGTGTGACTAACACCTGCTGCGGGTCATCATGTGTGACTAACACCTGCTGCGGGTCATCATGTGTGACTAACACCTGCTGCGGGTCATCATGTGTGACTAACACCTGCTGCGGGTCATCATGTGTGACTAACACCCGCTGCGGGTCATCATGTGTGACTAACACCTGCTGCGGGTCATCATGTGTGACTAACACCTGCTGCGGGTCATCATGTGTGACTAACACCTGCTGCGGGTCATCATGTGTGACTAACACCTGCTGCGGGTCATCATGTGTGACTAACACCTGCTGCGGGTCATCATGTGTGACTAACACCTGCGTGACGAACACTTGTCATGCTTCCTGACTAACCTTACTAACTAAACGATCCTTCTCCTCTACCACTACTACAACAACTACTACAACAACTATTACTACTACAACAGCTACTACTACAACAACTACCACTACTACAACAACTACTACTACAACAGCTACTACTACAACAACTACCACTACTACAACAGCTACTACTACAACAGCTACTACTACAACAGCTACAACTACCACTACTACAACAGCTACTACTACAACAGCTACTACTACAACAGCTACTACTACAACAACTACTACTACAACAACTACCACTACTACAACAGCTACTACTACAACAGCTACTACTACAACAGCTACTACTACAACAACTACTACTACAACAACTACCACTACTACAACAGCTACTACTACAACTACTACTACAACAACTACTACTACAACAACTACTACTACAACAACTACTACTACAGCTATTACTACAAAAACTACTACTACTACAACTACTACAATTACTACTAAAGCTACTACTACTACTCTCTCCTATAAGTGGGTTATATGTGTACTGTTCCCCCCCCCCCTCGCCATGGTGAGTAACGTCATGGTAGAGGATACTACTGGTAGGTTTATAAATAAAATAATGTGTGTGTGGGGATGGTTGGGTGAGCACGACCTGCCTAGCATGGACCAGTAACTCTCTTGTTCTACGATGCCACTAACGTGAAAACATTTGAAGAACTTTCTAATATATTTGGATATAGATGCAATATGTTTCTTTTCCATAAACTAATTTTAATCTAAATACACAAATTTATAAAATGTTAATAATCTTTGATAGATTTAGCTACAAGTTGTTTAATAGAGAAGGTAGGGTCAAGGACTGAGCCGCGGGGGCGTTGACCCCTGGAATATCGTCCTCCTCCTCCTCCTTCAGGTCGGTGATGATGTCGATGGTGGCCGCCAACTTGTCGAAGCACTTCCTGCAGCCTCCCGACGCTGCTTCCTGAGTGTCTGGTTTCTCCTGAGGGAAGAATATTTCTGGCAAAATCTTGAATCATCGTTAGCCAGCCTTCACCGACCTGACGCTGCCGGGAGTGTGTCACGGGTGTGTGTCAAGGGTGTATGTGTGTGTCACAGGTGTATGTGTCACGGGTGTACACGTCACGGGTGTGTCACGGTGCACGTGTGTGTCACGGGTGTGTCACGGTGCATGTTTCACGGTATATGTGTCACGGGTGTATGTGTGTCACGGGTGTATGTGTGTCGCGGTGTATGTGTGTCACGGTGTATGTGTGTCACGGTGTATGTGTCACGGGTGCATATATGTGTCGTCACGGGAGTGACACACTCCCGTGACACATACATACGTTGTAAAATTATAAAAAATGTCCCATTCCAATTCATTTAATGAACTGGAACGTGTTTACAACTCGTCCTCACTGAACATGACCTTAAACCACGGAACGGGTGGGCTTTGAACCCAGTAAAACTCCAGGCCCAGTGGTTAACGCACTGTCCTGGAGTCGATTCACTCGCCATGGGTTCAACCCCCGCACCCGTGTTTTGTGTTTGTTTGCAATCGCGTCAATTACCATTTCGTGAGCCAGACGCCGACGATGCCCAGTAGAAGCCTCGCTAATCGCAACCACCGACACCGTAGAACATAACACTGGAAGCCACAATATTTCAGAAACACTGACATACATGATACTCAACCAGGCAAAGCCCAACCTGCCTCACAACACAGGAATCACATGACCTCACTGTCTAACTGACCTCATCTCAAATAATTCTCGCTTGCATTTTTTTTCGGGTTACTGTGTCATTGACATTCCACTTTCTGTCTATATATATACTGTTATCTTGATGGAGAATTAGACACATGTGCAGCATCTGGGTATCCTTATTTGCAGACGTTTCGCCCTCAAGAAGCTTTATCAATACAAGGGCATAATGTGGAGAATGTTGAATTATATTCAAAAGATGAGGTAATCAGTCGAGTTGGTGAAGAGTACCGTCGTGAAGAGTACCGTCGTGAAGAGTACCATCGTGAAGAGTACCGTCGTGAAGAGTACCATCGTGAAGAGAACCATCGTGAAGAGTACCGTCGTGAAGAGTACCATCGTGAAGAGTACCGTCGTGAAGAGTACCGTCGTGAAGAGTACCGTCGTGAAGAGTACCGTCGTGAAGAGTACCGTCGTCTGAAAACTACGGTACTCTTCACCAGCTCCAAAGCTGAGGGACTCACCACCTCAAACCCACGTACTCAAGTATATCTGTTTGTGACTTGATAAAGCCCACTGTGTGGGCGAAATGTTGTCAATAAAGGATCGCATTATACAGCATTTGTGTTTATTCTTCCATCGTATCGGTATTCTATAACACTTATCTCCATATCACAATGAAATGTCACATTAGTTACACATGTATTTTTTTAACATTATCTTTAATACGCTGACCGTCTCCCACCGAGGCAGGGTGACCCGAAAAGGAAGAAACACTATCACCATCATTCACACTATCACTGTATTGCCAGAGGCGCGCATATACGACAATTTAGATGTCACTCCAAACAGCAAATATACCTACCACCTCTTTTAGAATGCAGGCATTGTACTTCCCACCTCCAGGACTCAAGTCCGGCTGACCGGTTTCCCCGAATCCTTCATAAAATATCATTACGACATATGCCTAACACCCGCGTCAGGAAACACTTGTCCTGTTTCCTGACGAATCGTTCCTGCTGCATGTTGCACGTGTGTCTTGTTCCCCTGCTTGTCTGTGTCCTGTAGTGTTTACTTAACCCTTTTTGCCCTGAATTATGAAATACATGTCTGTTTGTTCTCATTTGTTGAGATGTCCTTCGTAGGAAGCTAAGGAATACATATACTCATGAAAAAAATCAAAATTAGAAAAAAAATAAAAAAAATATAATGGTGGGAACTCAGGGTCCCGCCAGGCTTTTTGAAGGTAAAAAGTGGAGTTACAAGTGTATAAAATTTCAGTTAGAAAACAGAATTTTATTCAATTATACACTATTGACATTGATATTGACAAAGTTCCACAATGTAACTCACCATAGAATAAAAGAATCGGGACTTGAAAAGGAGGAGATTCCCTGGGCATGAGCACATCACAAGATGTTTCAGCTGTTGTTGTGTGAGGCAGAGAGCTGCTTAAGGGGGGTTTATTATTTATTATTATAATAAAAACTAAGCGCTAAACCCACGAGTCATACATTAATAATCCTTTATCTCTTAGGCTGAACTTCAAGCTGTCAACCCTCACTCTCTTTCCCAACTCATCTCTCTCTCTCTCTCTCTCTCTCTCTCTCTCTCTCTCTCTCTTCCCTCTTTCTTTTACCTCTTCGTTCTTTCGCTCTTTCCCTTTCATCATTCTTCTGTTTATCTTTATCTTTCTTGCATCCATAGATCAATAGAGAGAGAAAGAGAGAGAGAGAGAGAGAGAGAGAGAGAGAGAGAGAGAGAGAGAGAGAGAGAGAGAGAGAGAGAGAGAGAGAGAGAGAGAGAGAGTAGGCAGACAGGTAGGCAGGCTGGGAGAACTGCTCCGTCACGGAACAAACACAGCATCAGAGGGGGAACAAACACACCATCAGAGGGGGAACAAACACACCATCAGAGGGGGAACAAACACACCATCAGAGGTGAACAAACACAAACACACAGAACAAGGAAGAAAGTTTTGCTTAAGAGCCAGGTATTCAACCCTTCTGGCCAAGATCAAGCGCCAGACTCCAGCTCCCGGACCTCGGCAACCCATTTATTATTATTATTTATAGTTTCATTATTAAAGCGTCGCATTCGTATATTATACAGAAAAAAACTAGATAGATATATAGATTCATACATAACTTAATAGATATATAGACAGAGAAAAAAATGTTGGTGTTGCCTGGTGACACAGGTGACACATGATACAACTGTGAGGATACACATGTATGATGGTGTTGCCTGGTGACACAGGTGACACATGATACAACTGTGAGGATACACATGTATGATGGTGTTGCCTGGTGACACAGGTGACACATGATACAACTGTGAGGATACACATGTATGATAGTGTTGCCTGGTGACACAGGTGACACATGATACAACTGTGAGGATACACATGTATGATGGTATTGCCTGGTGACACATGATACAGCTGTGAGGATATACATGTATGATGGTGTTGCTTGGTGACACAGGTGACACATGATACAGCTGTGAGGATACACATGCATGATGCTCCACAGTAACTGTAATCTATCCTGGGAACTTGACACGGCATACAACTGACCTTCACCAGTGAGTGTGATCTATCAACCTCTGCTGCAACACCAGTGTGATCTATCAACCTCTGCTGCAACACCTGGTAATATTTCAAGGAGATTTAACCCATTTTGAGTCGGAATTGGTGTAGGACAACCTAACTGAATTAACTTTACATGTCAAAAAATAATTTTCCTTACAATATTCAACTTGACAAACTGGTACATGTTGCAGTATTCAACTTGACAAACTCGTACATGTTGCAGTATTCAACTAGCATTTTCTAGAGATGAGAACTTTTGTTGCAAATGGCAGTGTTGAGCAGCCTGAGTGTTGTTGAGTGTCTTCTCCCATCGGATTAGGGAGTCACGTCTGTGTCAACACACCACACTCCCCTGGACACCAGTCTGAACTGTCTAGCAGCGCCTCCAGGTAACTCCCCACACTGTTAATGACAGTTAAGTAGTTAATAACTAGGTGGGGGTTTAAAGTCTATCCACCACACGAGGGTCATTAACTCTGCGTGTGACCTGACCACCGCCAGTCAAGGAGACTTTAATACCTAAAAGAGGGATTAAAGTCAGAGGGATTAAACTAAGTAAATTATAGTATATTTTGGGATTAGTTATATAACTGGATAATGAACTTTGTTAACTGACGTATGAGTCAGAAGTTTTTGTTAGAAACGAATTTTGTTAAAATATAAAGAAGTGATTCCTCTTAATATATTGTAATTTTTTCTCTGAAGCTCTGGAATGTGATGTACAGTGTATAGTGTACAGTGTGTGTGATGTACAGTGTATAGTGTAAAGTGTGTGTGATGTACAGTGTATAGTGTACAGTGTGTGTGATGTACAGTGTATAGTGTACAGTATGTGTGATGTACAGTGTATAGTGTACAGTGTGTGATGTACAGTGTGTGATGTACAGTGCATAGTGTACAGTATGTGATGTACAGTGTGTGTGATGTACAGTATATAGTGTACAGTGTGTGTGATATACAGTGTATAGTGTACAGTATGTGATGTACAGTGTGTGTGATGTACAGTGTATAGTGTACAGTATGTGATGTACAGTGTGTGTGATGTACAGTGTATAGTGTACAGTGTGTGTGATGTACAGTATATAGTGTACAGTGTGTGATGTACAGTGTGTGTTATGTACAGTTTGTGTGGTGTACAGTGTGTGATGTACAGTACTCACCTAATTGTGGTTGCAGGGGTCGAGACTCAGCTCCTGGCCCCGCCTCTTCGCTGTCTGCTACTGGGTCTCTGCTCTCCCTGCTCCATGAGCTTTATCATACCTTGTCTTAAAACTATGTATGGTTCCAGTGTGTGTTATGTACAGTTTGTGTGGTGTACAGTGTGTGTGGTGTACAGTGTGTGGTGTACAGTGTGTGGTGTACAGTGTGTGTGTACAGTGTGTGTGGTGTACAGTGCGTGCCTGGTGTAGTGTGGCTGGTGCGCAGTGTGTTGGGCTAGTGTAGTGTGTCTTGATACAGCGGATACCACCACTATCACCATTACATTGTTTCTACCACTGTGCTACACCTCTCCTTCCCACAGTATAAGTGTCCACACTCTCGCTTGATCTTCACATTGTTCCAATACTATGGAACAGGACTCTCCTCCAGGCTGAGGGACTGACCACCTCAAATCAAGGCTGATGGACTGATTCCATCGTCAGCACATCTCTACTGCTCCTGCCTACTTTCTGTACTCGACTGAAGAAGCCTACTGTGTAGGCGAAACGTTTCGGAATAAAGATACCTAACTGTTGCCTATGTGTCTTACCTACCAAGCTGTCGGTATTCACTCAAGACAACGGTACCACGCACCTGCTTGCTACCTGGTGGGCGAAACGTCTTCCAAGTCTGGATATCCGTTTGTTGCAAATGCGTCTGTATTTTCAACTTGTCGCTATTACATATCATTATGATTATGTGTGTACTCATCTAGTTGTTGTGGTTGCAGGGGGTCGAGTCACAGCTCCTGGCCCCGCCTCTTCACTGTGTATGCGTGTGTGTATATGTGTGTGTACGTGTGTGTGTACGTGTGTGTGTATGTGTGTGTGTACGTGTTTGTGTATGTGTATGTGTGTGTGTACGTGTGTGTATGTGTGTGTACGTGTTTGTGTATGTGTGTGTACGTGTGTGTATGTGTGTGTGTGTTAGTTACCATTTTGTCCTAGGCACATGTCGATTAGACACTGTGTGTGTGTGTGGGTGTGTGTGTTTGTGTGTGTGTGTGTGTGTGTGTGTGTGTGTGTTTGTGTGTGTGTGTGTGTGTGTGTGTGTTTAATTTGACTACACATCAGATACTGTATACATTTTTTTTTATCAAAACGTAAGTTCATAACATTTTCCTTTTTTTTTGTTAAGCAGAGTTTGCGAACAATATGCAAATATAAGTTACGATGGAGAATTGGCAAGTAAAGTTTGCAAGTAGTGTTGAAACCTTTATGTTGAGAGCGTGACTCAGCGCTGACAGATCCTGGCCAGGATATCAGCGCTCTCAACCCAACATGGACATTGTACGTGAACAAAGAAAAAATCAAACACATGGAACTAAGGACGCGTGTCTAGCAAGGACAATAACTGCAGGAGGACAGGACCGGGAAAGCGATGGTTGAACTCCAGTACTGGGTCCTCCACTAGTAGGTGTTTTTTCAGGTTTTGTGAGTGCCAGGTCTTGGAAGTGCCAGAGTTTTAGGTATTGGAAGGGCAAGGTCTTGACAGTGCCAGAGTGCCAGGTCTTGTGAGTGACAGGTCTTGGCAGTGCCAGTGTTAGGTATTGGAAGTGCCAGGTCTTGTGAGTTTCAGGTCTTGTGAATACCAGGTCTTGGTGGACTCACACAGACTAGACCTGCGGGTTGACAGCAACTCGTAGGAACTGACCAGAGCGAGCTACCTCAACAGCGTTCTGTGCAAGAAGAAACATTCATGACCCATACGGGTTGGGGCAGGTTTTTCAATATAATAATTAATAACAAAATGATAATAACAATAAAAATATGAATACTAAAATAAATAACAATAGAAACAATAGCAAAATAATAATAATACCAATAATAATAATAATAATAATAATACTAATAATAATAATAATAATACCAATAACAATAATGACAATATTAACAGAAATAAAAAAATATGGTAATATTAATATTACTAATATTAACAATGCTACTACTACTACTACTACTAAAAATAATAATGGACTCATCACACTTCACAACACCATGTACAAGACTACAAGAAAGGAAAACCAGAGGAGACATGGTTATGACGTACAAGATACTCTGAGCATTCAATAGGAGAGAGAGACAGACAGTTTATGGATGAAAAAATGTTGGAAACAACTACCATAAACAGTTTTAGGAGTAGGTATGATGGCATCAGTGAGTCTAGGAAAAATGAGTGGCCGTTCGAGGCCGAGACTCGAACCCCTCGCAGGCAGAAAGAGGCAAGTACAAATACACAACACCTGGAAGTTGCAGGAGGGTCGAGTTTCAGCTCCTGGACCTGCCGCTACTCGGTTCATTCTCTGCTGGCCGCTAGAGCCTCATCGTACATCTTCTTAAAGCTATGCATGGATATTGCCTCTACTACTTTACAAATAGTACAAACAGGTTAGTATTAATAATAATAATAATAATATTTATTTCTACAAGTACATGTACAAGGTATACAGGCCTAGCTGAGAATTTCGGGCAATTTTGTCCCAGGATGCGACCCACACCAGTCCACTAACACCCAGGTACCTAGAGACAACAGGTGTCTTAACGGGGCACATCCTAATTTTTCCACCTGTACCGGGGGTCGAACCATGGACCTCAATATGTGAGCTGAGTGCGTTAGCAATCGAGCGTGCGTACAAATGAGTACAAGCAGGTGAGTATGCACGGGTGAGTGCAGATAGGTAAGGACACTCACCCTAAAGTCTGAGAGAGGGTAGGTAGGACCCAGGAGGGCGTGGAAGGGATACTTGTGGTGGTGGTGAAGCAGGAACCTGACTGCCTCCTGCAGGTGCTGCTGGCTGTAGTTGTGCACTCCTGTAGAGGAACTCTCGTTAGTGATCTTGCTGGTCAGGGGTGTAAAAACAGGATCCTTGGATCAACAACGGCCGTAGCAAAGAGTATAACAGGATCCTTGGATCAACAACGGTCGTAGCAAGGAGTATAACAGGATCCTTGGATCAACAGTGGTGACAGGGAGAATAAAATCAACAGGTTTCCGTGGCTTCATCTCCCTGTTCTTTCTATTTTCATGCCTTTTTTCTTTCATTCATTCTTCTCTTTCATTTCTTCGTCTCTCTCTCTCTTTCTCTTTTATCTGCTCTATCTCTTTTATACTCGCTTTTTTCTGTAAACATTTCATTATCCCTTCATCCTTTCTTTCACTCCTCTCCCTACCATCCCCTTTCTATGTCTTCATTCTATATTCTACCTTCTCCTTCAGTCCTACGCTTCTACCCTTCTCTTCCCTACCTCCCTTCTTCCGTTCTTTTTTCTCCCTCTCCCTCCCTATGTCCTATCCTACCCTCCCTCATTTTCTCCCGTACCTTTCTTCCTCCCTCATTCTCTCTCCTCCCAGTAAATACCTTTCCCTTCCTCTTTACCTAACTCCCTCCCTACCTCCATCCAGTAACTACCTTCGTGCCTTTCCTTCCTGCTCCCCTCCCTGACCTTCCTGCTTCCCTCCCTGACCTTCCTGCTTCCCTCCCTGACCTTCCTGCTTCCCTCCCTGACCTTCCTGCTTCCCTCCCTGACCTTCCTGCTCCCCTCCCTCCCTCCCCTCCCTTCGTCCCTCCCTGCCCTCCCTGTACATACCTACAACAGTGAGACACTTGACGATGAGGTCCTGGGCACTGATGTTCATGTGTGAGTTTGAGTGTACAAGGCCGGCCAGCACATACGTCCCTCCTGCCCTCAGTGCCCTAACACCTCTACTCAACACCTGCAGGAACAACAACTATTATTATTGTAATTATTATTATAATTATAATTATTATAATTATTATTATTATAATTATTATTATTATAATTATTATTATTATAATTATTATTATTATAATTGTAATTATTATTATTAAACAAGAGCGGAGGATACATATGCCAAGAGATTTATGTATCCTGTTACTTTAATCTCCTTTTTAGGGATTAAAGTGTTCTTGTCTGGTGGTGAAAAGACTACATGAAGCTTATATCGTGTAGTCGATAGGATTTAAACCCCAATAAGCAACAACAGTAGGTACATCAGCGTCATACAGGTTTCCGCATTAATGTGAAAATAATTTTCATATAATGTAAGGAACTCCTTACATTATAAAAACAGTGTCAACTCTTAATAAGTGGATTTTTTTCACATTACTAACCACCTACATTACTAACCACCTACATTACTAACCACCTACATTACTAACCACCTACATTACTAACCACCTACATTACTAACCACCTACATTACTAACTACCTACATTGTATATATAAATAATCTTCTCATATTAATGCAGAAAACTGAATAACAATTAACATTGTACAAGGGGGGGGGATGTAATTTGCTTTTTACAAGTTTATGTAAAAGTTATCAGATGAATTATGACGTGAATGATCTATAACTCAGTTGAAACTTATTTTTTGGGACCTCCCCCCCCCTCTCTCTCAAAAAAAAAAAAAAAAAAAAAAATCTGAGCCCATGGTACTCAGGCTTAGAGAAATACACACATTCCTGTGTATCCTATGATGTTGAAACTTCGTCACACATAATTGAAAAAAAGAAGTGATACATTTTCGTTCCTGGGTGGTTAGCGTGTTGGGTTTCAAGCCTGTCGGTGTATTTTAATGAAGAAACGTTTTGCCATGAATTGGCTTCTTCAGGACTGAAGTCTTTCGGGGCGAAACTTTTTCTCATTAAAATACCCTAATACTACACACGTACCTTATTTGACGGTCATTAAAGCTGCGTGTCACTGTACACCAGCAGCCAGACACACTAACACGGGGGTTACAGTAAACGTTATGTATGTATATGCTGAGATATACAACCCTCCATCGAATGTACATTTCTGCTGGCTGTGTATGCACAGCCAGATATATATAAAGAGTGTGACGAATATTGGTATAATTGGTTGGTTGGTTTATCAGGTTTGAAGCCTAGCGACTATACGAGGGTCATCTAGGCTGTGTGTCACCTGTACACCAACAGTCAAGAATACCTTCATCCCTAAGAGCCGTATATACATACTAAGTTATCCAGTATGCTTCTCCACGTGTATATACACTGCTGCTCCACGTGTATATACACTGCTGCTCCACGTGTATATACACTGCTGCTCCACGTGTATATACACTGCTGCTCCACGTGTATATACACTGCTGCTCCACGTGTATATACACTGCTGCTCCACGTGTATATACACTGCTGCTCCCAGTATATGTATACAATATGCCAAAGAAAATTCGTTAAATGATTAAAGTAACCTGGTCTTCAACTTGCCTGCTTATTGCCACACACTTCAAAGACGACGTCAACACTGCCAGTTTGAATAAGTTCCTCCTCTAAAAGAGAAAGAGAAAACCTTTTAATGTCCCGTGGCTCGGTTGGTAACGCACTCGCCTCACACAATGAGTGTCAGTGGTTCGATGAGCCAGTTTAAGAAGAGAACTATAAGGTACCTAATGCATGAAGCTACAGTAAGAGAGGAGAGTGATTCCTCGTATAGTTAACATTGGTGTACTTATTATTGTAAGCTGATGTTCTCTTTAATGTTCGTGTAAATAAGTCAGTTCACTTTATATCTATTGTATCTATTGTTACTGTAACTGAGTTTCACACAGTTGAGTTGCTTAGCTGTTTTATTTTTTAGGATTATAATCATGCCCCGGCATGATAGTGGCGTTCTTTGTATCTAACAAATAAAATATGTAATTACACATTGTGACCTTTACAAAGAAATAAATCTTTGTCTTTGTCTTTACTGTAAGTTACAGCCTGGCTTTAAATAATAAGATATTTCAAGGACCCGGATGGAAATAAATCACTTTGAATTTTTTTCTTTTGTTTTCCTGGTGTGTAGTTTGCATATATGTTATTATATATGATAATTGTACTAATATGTACCCGTACCTAAATAAACTGACTTAATCCCCGGCATGTGTGGGAACGTTGTACATGTTTCCTTACACCTGCTGTCCCTGTTCACCTAGCAGGAAGTAGGTACCTGGGTGTTAGGATCAAAGGACCCCAGTGGAAATAAGACAGACCTCGATGACACACTGACTTTCCTGGGTTATCTTGGGTGGCTAACCCTCTCTCGGATTAAAAATCTTATCTCTTTCGTATCTTATCCTGTGGGGTGGAAGTATTCCTCAGATAGGTCTGGGCTTTGAAATTAGCCGAGGTATGATAACTACTCTTAGTCTGTAAAAGTGATTTGTGTTAACAACAACTACTGTAATCGTTATAAGATAATTACTCCTCCAAAACTGAGAGAAATTCTCCCATAGAAAACGGTAGTCATTATAGGATAGTTACTCCTACAAATTAAAAAAGGAAAAACATCAGAGAAAACGTTATAAATTATAGGATACACAACACTAAACTTAAACTCCCCTAACATTACATATTTTTTCTAAATATTTTTTTATTTTAAACCTGCTAGTTTAAAACAGTTAAGGTGTTATGATGAGCTTATCACAGTGTGATGATTTGCTCTGACAAAAATGTTATTCCATGGAAAGGAATTTTCTGGATCCACTATGAGTAACTTTATCATGATTCTCAGTAATATTGATTGGCACAAATATATATATATATATATATATATATATATATATATATATATATATATATATATATATATATATATATATATATATATATATATATATATATATATATATATATATATATACACACAGCAGGCGAGAAAGATACATGATAATATACACTTGGAAAATCTTAGAGGAAGTAATCCCAAATCTGCACACGGGAATCACTCCCTACGAGGCAAAAGATTCGGCAGGCGATGCAACATATCCGCAATGAGAAACAAAGAGACAACACAATAAGTGTCAGGGGCTCAAGACTGTTCAACTGCCACCCAACACATAACGGAGATTACCAATAAACCCCTGACTGTCTTCAAAAAGGCGCTAAACAGGCACAAAGTCAGTATCTGACCAGCCTGGCTGTGGTTCATACATCAGCTTACGTGCGGCCAGCAGTAACAGATTGGTTGATCAGGCCCTGATCCACCACAAGCTCCTGGTAACGGACCGAGCCGCGGGGGCGTTGACTCCCAAAACCCCTCCAGGTATACTCCCAAACATACATGAGGTAGGACGAGTTATACCAACGAAGGTGAAGGCGCGACACACCACGCCGTCATTTCCCCAAATCTTTGAAATGATAATACATAAGCAAATATATACATTTATAACGACAAAAAATACTTTTAACCCTTATTTAGCTTCAAAACATTAAAAAATACCAGTGATGCTGCAATATATATGCTAGACTCTGCTAGACTTTGTCTTCTCAGCTCTGGAAAACAATGAGTCTCTAATCAGTCTCATAATTGATGCTAGATTATTATTTTATTTATGGGGAAGCACTAAACCTATATGGAGTCATATACTGCCTGGGAGTCATTCGGATTCGATCCAAGGAAGGGGAGGGCAAGTCCAATTTCTTGGATTAAAAGTCCCTGATTGATATCAAAGAACCTCCCTTGAGGGCCACTGGTGCTAGAACTGCTGTTTATCAAAATATATCACAACATCTTTCTGCTTCAACTACAGCACTATTAATAGTTCTACCTCATCAATCCAGCCTACCAACAGAGGGGTGCCACAGGACAGCGTGCTAGGTCCTCTATCATTCATGAGCCGCATCAGCAACCTACTTAACACCTCTCAGCAGCTGTTTGCAGATGACAACTTTTGTTATTTGAAACCCAGACTTTGTTGTCCTCAGCAACACGGTCAACGAGGAGCTTGTAAAGCCTTTTACCTTACTCTCAAGACCTTCTACCTTACTCTCAAGACCTTCTACCTTACTCTCAAGACCTTCTACCTTACTCTCAAGACATTCTACCTTACTCTCAAGACATTCTACCTTATTCTCGAGATCTTTTACCTTACTCTCAAGACTACCTTACTCTCAAGACATTTTACCTTACTCTCAAGACATTCTACCTTATTCTCGAGATCTTTTACCTTACTCTCAAGACTACCTTACTCTCAAGACCTTCTACCTTACTCTCAAGACCTTCTACCTTACTCTCGAGATCTTTTACCTTACTCTCAAGACCTTCTACCTTACTCTCAAGACCTTCTACATGTTCTTCGTGAAAAAAAAAAAAACTAAAAAAAAAAATACTAAATATAACATATAAATAGAAAGACAAGAAGAGGAATAATAATAATATCTTTATTTCTACAAGTACAGATCTAGCTGACATCAATGACATACTACTATATAGAAAGCCCCTTGTTATGCTGAGCATTTCGGGCAAATTAGGTCAGTTTTGTCCCAGGATGCGACCCACTCCAATCGACTAACACCCAGGTACCCATTTTACTGATGGGAAACATAGACAACGGTGTAAAGAAACACGCCCAATGTTTCTATCCTCGCCGGGAATCGAACCCGGACACCTCGCTGTGTGAAGCGATAGCTTTAGCAACCAGGCTCGGGGCCAAGGTATTCCCCTTGACTACAAACTGAGATCCAACACTCACATCCAACACAGATATGAGAATATTTCTAAAACTGTGGGTATTCTATTAAAAACACGCTACTATGTACCACAAGCATTACTAGGTACCACTCTCTGCTCGGTCCCTCTCCCCCCTTTCCCGGTATCTGTGAAATGGCGATCTGTAACAACTTAATCATCTAAAACACAGTGTTACCCCACACAAGTCCGTAATTATAATGACTCAGTGTGGTTCCACACTACCCATCCCCCCGCCTCGCCTCACAGTGTAGCAACACAGCGGGTGTTCCCACCATGCAGTGTAGTAATACAGCGGTTGTTCCCACCATGCAGTGTAGTAATACAGCGGTTGTTCCCACCATGCACAGTGTAGCAACACAGCGGATGTTCCCACCATGCACAGTGTAGCAACACAGCGGATGTTCCCACCATGCACAGTGTAGCAACAAAGCGGATGTTCCCACCATGCACAGTGTAGCAACACAGCGGATGTTCCCACCATGCACAGTGTAGCAACACAGCGGATGTTCCCACCATGCACAGTGTAGCAACAAAGCGGGTGTTCCCACCATGCACAGTGTAGCAACACAGCGGGTGTTCCCACCATGCACAGTGTAGCAACACAGCGGATGTTCCCACCATGCACAGTGTAGCAACACAGCGGATGTTCCCACCATGCACAGTGTAGCAACACAGCGGATGTTCCCACCATGCACAGTGTAGCAACAAAGCGGGTGTTCCCACCATGCACAGTGTAGCAACACAGCGGATGTTCCCACCATGCACAGTGTAGCAACACAGCGGATGTTCCCACCATGCACAGTGTAGCAACACAGCGGATGTTCCCACCATGCACAGTGTAGCAACATAGCGGATGTTCCCACCATGCACAGTGTAGCAACACAGCGGTTGTTCCCACCATGCACAGTGTAGCAACACAGCGGATGTTCACACCATGCACAGTGTAGCAACATAGCGGATGTTCCCACCATGCACAGTGTAGCAACACAGCGGGTGTTCCCACCATGCACAGTGTAGCAACACAGCGGGTGTTCCCACCATGCACAGTGTAGCAACACAGCGGGTGTTCCCACCATGCACAGTGTAGCAACACAGCGGATGTTCCCACCATGCACAGTGTAGCAACACAGCGGGTGTTCCCACCATGCACAGTGTAGCAACACAGCGGGTGTTCCCACCATGCACAGTGTAGCAACACAGCGGGTGTTACCACCATGCACAGTGTAGCAACACAGCGGATGTTCCCACTATGCACAGTGTAGCAACACAGCGGGTGTTCCCACCATGCACAGTGTAGCAACACACAGCGGGTGTTCCCACCATGCACAGTGTAGCAACACAGCGGGTGTTCCCACCATGCACAGTGTAGCAACACAGCGGATGTTCCCACCATGCACAGTGTAGCAACACAGCGGATGTTCCCACCATGCACAGTGTAGCAACACAGCGGGTGTTACCACCATGCACAGTGTAGCAACACAGCGGGTGTTACCACCATGCACAGTGTAGCAACACATCAGATGTTACCACCATGTACAGTGTAGCAACACAGCGGGTGTTCCCACCATGTATCTCACCATTGTCGGGGTGCAAGGCTACAGCGCCGAATTCAGCAGCCCGGGCCAGTCTGGTCCTGCTGAGGTCCACACAGAACACCTTCCTGAAGCCTCTCTCCTTCAGGAGGGCCAGGCAGTACACGCCCATCAGACCAGCTCCCTGATGGGCAAGGATGATATAATTAGGGATGGGATATCCGTCATTGGATGGGGGACGGGGTGTCTGGGTACTGGTGAAGGGTTCTTGATCCAAGGAATTACAGCTATCCTCTCGTTCACCACTTATTGATCTCTACGGTTAAGCGCTTTCTCGTGAATATAAAATTTAATATAATAATAATAATAATAATAATAACAATAATAATAAACACTACTACTAATTCTACTACTACTAACAATAATAATAATGATAATTCAAAATCTGAAAAATAATAATGTATAAATTACTTTTTGTGTGCTTCATCAGTGGTAATCCAGAGAGGAACCAGACACTCACTAAAAGTCTCAGTAAATGTCTAGAAGTAAACACACGTAGATCTAAGTGGATTGTGAAAACATGTAATTACACTCTTAACCATCTTGTGGATGGATACGAGGATGCAAAATAAACTAGGCACTACCATCCATAGGATGGATATGAGGTGCACAGTAAACTAGGCACTACCATCCATAGGATGGATATGAGGTGCACAGTAAACTAGCCACTACCATCCATAGGATGGATATGAGGTGCACTGTAAACTAGCCACTACCATCCATAGGATGGATATGAGGTGCACAGTAAACTAGGCACTACCATCCATAGGATGGATATGAGGTGCACAGTAAACTAGGCACTACCATCCATAGGATGGATATGAGGTGCACAGTAAACTAGGCACTACCATCCATAGGATGGATATGAGGTGCACAGTAAACTAGGCACTACCATCCATAGGATGGATATGAGGTGCACAGTAAACTAGGCACTACCATCCATAGGATGGATATGAGGTGCACAGTAAACTAGGCACTTCGGCGGCAAAACAAAAATCAAATCCTGAGTTGGACCCAAACTTGTGTCTTTCTGGACCACAACACCAAGTGTACCTACCTGGACCAGTGCCACCGAGGTTCCCGGCTGGCCGGGCGTGGGCGTGGGTGGCAACTTGGAGAGGGCGTTGACCATGGTGGCCAGGGCGCAGTTGATAGGGGCGGCGAGGGTGGGCGTGAGTTCGGGCGGGAGGGCCACGATGGGCGTGTTTGGCAGACACAGAAGATGGGTGGAGTAAGTGCCAAAGAGTGCCACTGATGACACTAGCGTCTGGCCCAGCTACAGAAGATAAAAAATGGTTTTAGTGCCATTGGGTATTTTTTTCTGGGCACGGGGTATAAACCTGCGCTCACAGTGCAGGCCTATGGACCGCCTCTACATCAGGTGTAGGAGAGGCCTCAGCACACCTACATCCAGGTACCTCACTGTTAGGCGAACACTGGCGACAGGTGTAAGGAGACATGCCCACCCGTCTCGTCCTCACCTGGGTATCGAACCTGGGTCATGTCATTTGTGAGGCGAGTGTTCTACCTGTCAACCTGTGGACTTAAGTAAGTCAACCATCTGTGTAACTCACCTGGATGAGAAAGTGCATTTGCTGTGCAGGTGTAGAAAGCAGGGGAATGCAGGTGTAGAGAACAGGTGAAAGCAGGTGTAGAGAGCAGGGGAAAGCAGGTGTAGAGAGCAGGGGAAAGCAGGTGTAGAGAACAGGTGAAAGCAGGTGAAGAGAACAGAGGAAGGCAGGTGTAGAGAACAGGTGAAAGCAGGTGTAGAGAGCAGGGGAAGGCAGGTGTAGAGAACAGGTGAAAGCAGGTGTAGAGAGCAGGGGAAGGCAGGTGTAGAGAACAGGTGAAAGCAGGTGTAGAGAGCAGGGGAAAGCAGGTGTAGAGAACAGGTGAAAGCAGGTGTAGAAAGCAGGGGAAGGCAGGTGTAGAGAACAGGTGAAAGCAGGTGTAGAGAGCAGGGGAAGGCAGGTGTAGAGAACAGGTGAAAGCAGGTGTAGAAAGCAGGGGAAGGCAGGTGTAGAAAACAGGTGAAAGCAGGTGAAGAGAGCAGAGGAAGGCAGGTGTAGAGAACAAGTGAAAGCAGGTGTAGAGAGCAGGGTAAGGCAGGTGTAGAGAACATGTGAAAGCAGGTGAAGAGAGCAGGGGAAGGAAGGTGAAAGCAGGTGTAGAGAGCAGGGGAAGGAAGGTGAAAGCAGGTGTAGAGAGCAGGGGAAGGCAGGTGTAGAGAACAGGTGAAAGCAGGTGTAGAAAGCAGGGGAAGGTAGGTGTAGAGAACAGGTGAAAGCAGGTGTAGATAGCAGGGAAAGGCAGGTGTAGAGAACAGGTGAAAGCAGGTGAAGAGAGCAGGGGAAGGCAGGTGTAGAGAACAGGTGAAAGCAGGTGTAGAGAGCAGGGGAAGGCAGGTGTAGAGAACAGGTGAAAGCAGGTGTAGAGAGCAGGGGAAGGCAGTATAGAGAACATGTGAAAGCAGGTGTAGAGAGCAGGGAAGGCAGGTGTAGAGAGCAGGGAAGGCAGGTGTAGAGAGCACGGAAGGCAGGTGTAGAGAGCAGGTGTGCCAGGTGTAGAGAGTAGGTGTGCCAGGTGTAGAAAACAGGTGTGCCAGGTGAAGAGAACAGGAATGTCAGGTGTAGAGAGCAGGAGTGCCAGTTTCAGAGAGCAGGATTGCCAGTTTTAGAGAGCAGGAGTGCCAGTTTTAGAGAGCAGAGGAAACAGGTGTAGACAGCAGTAAAAGGCAGGTGTAGACAGCAGGAAAAGGCAGGTGTAGACAGCAGGGAAAGGCAGGTGTAACTCACCTTAACGACAGAGGTGCACTTGTTATTCAGGTGTAGAGAGCAGGGGAGGCAGGTGCCACAAGGGGCACAGATGCCCCAGGTGACACGGTCACCTACACTCACACCCTCACGCTGTGACCTGACAACCACACCGCAGCCCTCGTGACCCAACACACTGCCAGGGGTCAAAGGTCAAGAGAATCTGTGTTTAATAGTCGTAAGAGACATTAAAAAAGAGAGAGATAAAGATGTCTCGTAATCAAAGAGAAAAAGTCTTAGTTAACGCTGAAAGGAATATATAAAGATCATTTGTAAACAAAGGGAGATAAAGGTCATTTAAATCATAAAGAAAACAATAAAAATCTTAACCTTTGAAGTCAAGAGAGTTTTAAAAACGTATTTATAAACACAAGTGTGTAATAAACACTGGTCAATATTTCGCCTACTGAAGAAGACGTTATCCTGAGACCGAAATATACACCAACAACTACCATCAGATTGGACTAATATAATTTTCTTGAGGCCTATATGTGTCTGTCTTTTTTTTTTAAATTTTCGAACCTCGGACTAATTTAGTGGCCGAAACATTAAGAAAAATAACATTCACTTTCTGTGCATCATTTGTTTTCGTTCAGGCATTGATTCTGGTCTCCTGGGCCATGTATACACGTATTGTTTGACAAGGATCATTTGAAAGACTAGCTCAGTCGTGGGTACGCCAGCCCCAATAGTCGACTAGCACCAAGGTAACTAGTTACTGCTAGGTGTACCGAGGTTACTAGTGTAAGGAGGCTTGCCCATGCATCTCTCAAACAGCCTGAGAATCAGACCCAGGTCCGTTGTGGACCGGGAGCTGCACCTCCGTGCTGCAAGATTGTGATATAGTTACTGACATGTCCTCAGTGCTGACAGTCACAGCAGTGGGAGGGCCTACCAGGGGTGGTCGTCGGCAGTGGTGCCTCTGGAAGGGGTGCCACCTGGCAGGGTGCCACTCAGTGTTTGCACGTCCCAGCCGCAGATGGTCGCCAGCTCCACCAGCACCAGCACCTGCAACAACAACGGCTGCACTCAAGACTCCTTACGCAGCTTCAAGAACAAGTATGACAGGGCCCTCCCAAGCCACTGTGAAGAAATTATCACAAGACATGAAAATCTATATGCATATTATTGCTACAAAACTTCTCAATAAAAATATATTAGTGTCCCCACCACACACACACACACACACACACTCACACACACACACACACACACACACACACACAACACACACAAAAAAATACTTTTACCGCACCGGCCGTCTCTCAACAAGGGAAGGTGACTAAAAAAAAAAAACATTCACCATCATTCGTTCAGCAGCTGTCTTTCCTGAGGTGCACGGATATGTAGACAGCCTGACTGTCTGCATAGACAGCCCATGCTGTCTGCCAGCTGAGTTCATATTTCGTGCCATGCTAGTTTCCATAGTATTCCGCCAGAGGGCAGGCCTGGTAGGCGTACCCACGTCTACCAGACCCGCCCTGGCCCACTCTCACTTGGCGCCCAAACTTCACTCAGTCAATAGACCTACTCCTCTCCCTCTCGCACGGGGCATGGCCCTGGGCCATGGCCACAGACACGCAGCCTGTTACCCGCACCTTTATTACAAATAAAGTAAGAAGCCTTATCATTTCAACCACGCCTCCAAGAAACGCCAAATAACACATCGTTATAAATGGTGACAGCGGTGCCTCGCGTGTGCCCGCGAGGGAAGGAAGAGGAATGAAGTTATCTACCACTTCATCAGTCTCTACAAGAAGCATCCGTCTCTCAACGAGTTATCCTGATGTCGTGTCTGCAAATCTCAGCATCCAGACACAGGTACAAGCAGGATTCAGGCCGAAATTTGTCTAATTCTCCGAGAAATGGCGTCACTGACTTCACGCCACAGCGTCCCATGCTGTTTCTCAGTCACGTGCTCAGCCTTGCTAGCATGTTCTGCTGTTGTTGTTCAGCTCAGCACTGCTATTTCAGCACTTCAGAGGTGAGTTTGTGGTGATTTCAGCGTCTAGTGTGGGTGTCTCCCTCGTGTATGGGTAGGGTGAGAGTAGGAAGCGGCCGGGCTCCTTGCCTCTCACCCAGACACTCACGCCCGCCCTAGTGTACGCCGCCACACACCATACACCACTCACTGCCCACTCCCTCTATGCTGTTTCCTGTGAATTTCCTTGTGAATTCTTGCCAGAACTGTGTATCCGAGTGTCGAGGCCACTCGAAGCCACGTGTGACCACGTGTGGGTCTGCGCCTACATCAACCCATGACGTCACCACCATGCTGCTGACGTCACGATGCTGCCGACTCCACGACGTCACTCCACTGATGTCACTTCGCGATGTCACCCCATGACATCCATCATGATGTCACTCCAGAACGTCACCTCGCGACGTCACCCACGATGTTGCCTGACGTTCCTCGCGACGTCTGCTGACATCACTCGTGATGTCACGCCCGACATCACCCACATGATGTCCCGAGTGCTGTAGTTTCACCGTGAGCATTTTATTTTCATTTTTTGTCGAGAAGTTTGAGAGAAGATTAAGTCGAGTGTTCATTCATTATTCCTCTCAGTCAGTGTTCTCACATGTTCGAGTATTGCTTAGTGACGATTTTTATACAGAAAAGCGTCATTTGCTAGTAACCTATGTTGTACCACATGTGTAGTATGTGTGCAGTTTCTCGTGTGTCCTATGTAGCACCTGTGTGTTACTTTGTCACCCAGTGTGTGACCCGCGCCCCGCGCGCTTGACAGCTGACATTTGTCAGTCCAGGCGTCAGTTACGAGCGTCCGAGCGCCTTGTACAGAAAGCTCTTATTGTTCGCCGCTCGTAGATGCCTTTGCTGAATCGTACCCGCGACGATTCTCCCATCGAGACCGTTCCACTTCACCTCCAAGACCGTCAGTCCAGTTATTGCAGATGACCAGTCTGGGGACGCTTACACTGCCCTCTGCTGTAACTTCTACTGTCGAGAGATGACACTCGTCAAGCCGCAGTTAAGCCTGTTGGCAGGCGACTGTCAGCCTCGTGTCACAGCTTCAGTGAGCAGCCTGCACAAAGATGATGTCACTTTGACTGCTAGCCCACTCACTGCAGTAAGGTGTATGCTGTTACGACCTCCAGATGTTTCGCCGAGTCGTCCCTGTCACGACTCACTCTACACTCGCCAGCAGCGACACCTCCAGCGACAGTATCAGTCGAGGAATGTCCTCCTGAGTCGCTTGCCAGTCCTGTCCTGTTGCGACTACTGACGACGCCTCACTCGAGGGCACCAGCAGTTGTGCCCCAGGTTGAGTGAACCCCTGCAGCGACTACTACGATGTCTGCTTCACATTCCAGAGGAGACCGTACCCTGTTACGTCGCAGCTCAGCCGAAGCTGTCTCCCGTATTGCAGTACGTGTCCAGACGCAGGAAGGCGTGCAGTGCTGCATCGACGCTCACTGCCTTAGACCACGAAGCACACCGTTTTTTTCTTCCCTCTCTGGAGGAAGTTTTTTTTCTATGTCCATATGTTTATGTATATATGTATTTTTCTTTCGTGTTCTGTGACCTGTTCTTGCGAGAGAGACCCGAGTTTTTAATGCCATTCATGGTCGGGTCGACCATGGGTAGCGTGACCGAGCGATGTAGACAGCCTGACTGTCTGCATAGACAGCCCATGCTGTCTGCCAGCTGAGTTCATATTTCGTGCCATGCTAGTTTCCATAGTATTCCGCCAGAGGGCAGGCCTGGTAGGCGTACCCACGTCTACCAGACCCGCCCTGCCCACTCTCACTTGGCGCCCAAACTTCACTCAGTCAATAGGCCTACTCCTCCCTCTCGCACGGGGCATGGCCCTGGGCCATGGCCACAGACACGCAGCCTGTTACCCGCACCTTTATTACAAATAAAGTAAGAAGCCTCCGAAGCCTTATCATTTCAACCACGTCTCCAAAACGCCAAAGAACACGTCGTTATAGATATACAGTTCAAGTGACCCCCTTGAAACATCTAAAGAGTGCTGGCACTGTATTTCCCATCTTCATCACTCCTCCAGAGTGCAGGCACTATACTTCCCATCTTCACCACTCCTCCAGAGTGCAGGCACTGTACTTCCCATCTTCACCACTCCTCCAGAGTGCAGGCACTGTACTTCCTATCTTCACCACTCCTCCAGAGTGCTGGCACTGTACTTCCCATCTTCACCACTCCTCCAGAGTGCTGGCACTATACTTCCCATCTTCACCACTCCTCCAGAGTGCTGGCACTGTACTTCCTATCTTCACCACTCCTCCAGAGTGCAGGCACTGTACTTCCTATCTTCACCACTCCTCCAGAGTGCTGGCACTGTACTTCCTATCTTCACCACTCCTCCAGAGTGCTGGCACTATACTTCCCATCTTCACCACTCCTCCAGAGTGCTGGCACTGTACTTCCTATCTTCACCACTCCTCCAGAGTGCAGGCACTGTACTTCCCATCTTCACCACTCCTCCAGAGTGCTGGCACTATACTTCCCATCTTCACCACTCCTCCAGAGTGCTGGCACTGTACTTCCTATCTTCACCACTCCTCCAGAGTGCAGGCACTGTACTTCCCATCTTCACCACTCCTCCAGAGTGCTGGCACTGTACTTCCTATCTTCACCACTCCTCCAGAGTGTTGGCACTGTACTTCCTATCTTCACCACTCCTCCAGAGTGCTGGCACTGTACTTCCCATCTTCACCACTCCTCCAGAGTGCAGGCACTGTACTTCCCATCTTCACCACTCCTCCAGAGTGCTGGCACTGTACTTCCTATCTTCACCACTCCTCCAGAGTGCTGGCACTGTACTTCCTATCTTCACCACTCCTCCAGAGTGCTGGCACTGTACTTCCCATCTTCACCACTCCTCCAGAGTGCAGGCACTGTACTTCCTATCTTCACCACTCCTCCAGAGTGCTGGAACTGTACTTCCTATCTTCACCACTCCTCCAGAGTGCTGGCACTGTACTTCCTATCTTCACCACTCCTCCAGAGTGCTGGCACTGTACTTCCTATCTTCACCACTCCTCCAGAGTGCTGGCACTGTACTTCCTATCTTCACCACTCCTCCCATCTCAATAAATAAACATACTAAGATTCTTAGAGATCAAATACCAAAAGATATCATTAGACACATTTAGTAATATGACTAATGCAATCAATTAAGATGTCCAGAGTTGACTGATAGGAATGAGAAGACACGATAACCACTTATAAGACAGAAGATAACAAGAAACTTAGTACAAACAACATTGGGAACCAAGGGCCAGAATTTTAATTCAGGACAAAGTGGTGTGTGTGTACTCACCTAATTGTGGTTGCAGGAGTCGAGTCATAGCTCCTGGCCCAGCTTCTTCACTGGTCGCCGTCACTACCTGCTCCATGAGCTTTATCATACCTCTTCTTAAAACTATGTATGGATCCTGCCTCCACCACCTCACTTTTCACACTATTCCACTTCCTGACAATTCTCTGACTGAAGAAATACTTCCTAACATCTCTGACTCATCTAAGTTTTCAACTTCCAATTGTGACTCCTTGTTGGAGTGTCCCTTCGGTGGAACATCCCGTCCCTGTCCACCTTGTCAATTCCTCTCAGTATTTTATATTTTGTTATCATGTCCCTACTGCAGAGTCGTCAGGTCAATTTCCCTTAACGTCTCCTACGAGGAGAGGTTAAGGGACTAGTCTCGTTGCAAACCTTTGTACTGTCTCTAATTTCCTGACGTGCTTGCCGAGGTGTGGGTTCCAAAATGGTGCTGCTTACTCCAATACAGGCCTGATGTACACGGTGTACAGAATCCTGAACGACTCCTTACTAAGATGTCGGAAAGCTATTCTTAGGTTTGCTAGTCGCCCGTATGCTGCAGCAGTTATTTGGTTGATGTGCACCTCGGAAGATATGTTCGGTATTATACTCACCCCAAGATCCTTTTCCTTGAGTGAGGTTTGTAGTCTTTGGCCCCCAAGGCTGTATTCTGTCTGCGGTCTTTTTGCCCTTCCACGATCTTCATGACTTTGCACTTGGCGGGGTTGAACTCTAGAAGCCAGTTGCTAGACAAGGCTTGTAGCCTGTGAAGATCCCTTTGTAGTCCTGCCTGGTTCTCCTCCGATTGAATTCTCCTCATCAACTTATCATCGTCTGCAAACACTTTGTCTGACTCTTTTGGGTTATCCTAGGTTCTCTACACATATGTTGCTATGTATGATAATCTATGTAACTGTATTTGTGTATACCTGAATAAACTTACTTTCTTATTTCTTTCGTCATGTTATTCACATATACCAGAAACAGCACCGGTCCTAGAATTGACCCCTGTGGAACCCCGCTCTTCACAGGCGCCCACTCTGACACTTCGTCACGTACCATGACTCGTTGTTGCCTTCTTGTCAGGTATTCTCTGATCCATTGCAGTGCCTTCCCTGATATACCTGCCAGATCCTCTAGCTTTTGCACTAATCTCTTGTGTGGAACTATGTCAAAAGCCTTTTTACAGTCCAAGAAAAAGCAATTTACCCACCCCTCTCTTGTCTTACTGCTGTCACCTAAATCCATGCTGGTTGTCCACCACTCTTCTGATAATCTCCATGACTTTTCATACTATACATGTCAGTGACACTGGTCTATAGTTTAATGCTTCGTGTCTGTCTCCTTTTTTTAAAAACTAGGACTACATTTGCTGTCGTCCATACCTCAGGTAGTCGTCCTGTTTCGATAGTTTTTTTGAAGATTGTTGTTAGTGATATACATAGCGCCTCTGCTTCCTCTCTCAGGACCCATGGAGAGATGTTATCCTGCCCCATCGCCTTTGAAGTATCTAGTTTGCTTAGCAGCCTCTTCACCTCCTTGGTTGTGTGTATTGTGTCCAGCACTTGATGGAGTACTCCACCACTCCGTGTTTCTGAAGTCCTTTCTGTCTCCACTGTGAATACTTCTTTAAATCTCATGTTGAGCTCCTCACATACTTCTCGGTCATTTCTTGTGAGCTTCCCTTCTTCCTTCTTCTGCCTGACTACATGGTCCTTTTCTGTTGTTTTCCTCCTGATGTGGCTGTACAACAGCTTTGGGTCGGACTTGGCTTTCGCTGCTATGTCTTTTTCCTATTGTCGCTGGGCCTTCCTCCTTACCTGTGCATATTCATTTCTGGCTCTTCGATTACTCTCCTTGTTCTCCTGGGTCCTATGCCTCCTGTACTTCTTCCATTCTCTATTGCATTTTGCTTTGGCCTCTGTACACCTTTGGGTGAACCCTCGTTGTCTGTTACCCTTGGGTACAAACCTCTCCTCTGCTGCCTTGCAAATTGTTGTCACGTATTCCATCATTTCATTTACTGATTTCCCTACCAGTTCTCTGTCCCACTGAACTTCATACAGGAAGTTCCTCATGCCTGTGTAATTTCCTCTCTTTTAATTTGGCTTCATTCGCCCTGCCCTTCCTGCTTCCCTCTCCACTTGTAACTATGTATTCGAAGCTCAGAACCACGTGATCACTAGTTCCGAGGGGCCTTTCGTATGTGTGTGAGTGTGTGTGTGTTACTGCTACTGAGAATCTAAGTAATTACTTAAGCTAAACACTGAAGACGGTACACCACGAACATTACCTTCTGGTTAATCGCAAGGAATTCGTTGCACAAGTTAACAAAATATCCTCCTTGGGTGAACCTTGACCTTGGTTTACCTGGCCAGGTGCTAGCGTGGTGGGAAGACGGGTGGACTCTGTCACGAAGATGGGTGACCTCTCCCTACCCAGGAAGACTATGGAACGGGCGTGCGACGCTTCCGGAGGCGTGGGCGAGGAGGGCGTGGTACTCATTGCGTCTCCTGGTGGAAAAGTTAATGTTAAAAGCCATCTCCAGAAGGGTCATGAAGAATTAACCTGTAAACGAATGACATGATTACTTTAGTTAACGAAATGGAAATCAACGTTAACTTCGCCTCACCTGACTACAGTATATAAGGCACTTCTACGGCTTTATGCTGTACTTTCTACAAGAGTGATGGACTGAACAATTAAGCGAGTACGGTAGAGTGAGTGCAGCTAGGTATCCCATGTTGGTTTAAAGCCTGTCGACTACACGAGGGTCATTAAAGGCTGCATGTCACCTGTACACTACCAGTATCTACAGTCGGCAGCAGTAGACTCTGAACTGGACTGATAAAGGCCATTGCTTGGTACAACATCTCCACGGTAAAGATACCCAGGTGTTACGCATGTGCCTCATTCATCTACAACTAAGCGAGTACACATAGATGAGTCCTAGATGAGTACACCTAGATGAGTACACATCATTATGTACTAAGAATGGAAAGGTGATCAAAGAGTGAGGTAAACAGTGGTAACTACAATAATTTGTTCTCAGTGTAGTGAAGGTGTGTGCGGTAAGGAGAAGTCTTTCTGTGGTTGTACATAAACCCTGGTTCAGATGACTTGTGGGAGGGAACTCGCTTACTCAGAGTTTGATTTCGTTTCTAACAAACTCGTGTCGTTTGGGACACCATTATCATGGCGCCTGGAAAACGAGGCTTCTGTATGTTCGTGTACAGTCTTCTCTCTCTCTCTCTTTCTCACGATTTTCATAAATTCCTGGTCAAGGCTCGATCCTAGGTCCGCTAATCTCGTGTCAGGAGCTTGGGCTTACACTGGGCGGAGACCTGTGTACAACACCACCTCTCCACGGCCACGTCTGTCTCGCACAGTGTGGTCACGCACTCTGTGTTAGCAGTATAGAGTGCGTCAGAAAATGCTCAGTCTCTCCTGCGTGAGGGCTATTTACCTTGTGTCGCCTGAGCGCTAGTTTATTGTGCACCCGCAACTCAACCTGTGTGCAGCAGAGCAAAAAAAAAAAAATGCTCCCAGAGGCACAAATGGGTCTTTACCAGCCACAACTCGGCATAATTACATATTTTAAATCATTACAGTCATTTCATATACAACAATTTCTTCGCACACGATATACAGATACAGTCTCAAGGAACTTCAAGGATCTTATTACCACTTAAAATATTGTGATTATTATGTTACAGTCAAATAACAGAAGCTTCTTGTAACTAAGTGTGGATACAGTCTCAAGATATCAGATAACTTATCTCTAACAATGAAGTGATAAGCCATTTCCTGTGGAGTTTGCTAGGAGGCGACTCTGAAGGTTGAATGTTTGGACACGCTAAGAGAGAGTTACAGCGTGTTATGGTCCAGGTCACGGCCCATTCCGTGTTCTGGACATCTTCCTTCAAACTGTAGGAATTCTAGACTAACGGTGACAGCGTCTTGGCTAATGATTTCTAAAGTATCGACTACACTAGGGGGTCATTAAGGCTGCATCTAATCTTTTCACCACCAGACAAGAGTACTCCTTAAATTAGGGATTCACAACAAGCTCTCAGCATTCACCGCAACGTCTTGTAGTGACTACGGTAATCATTCCACAAACTTGTTTTACCGAACAAACTTTATTATGATTGGCACTGGATCTATTAGTTCCAAATCCCACTCAAATTCGTTTGCTACTTGTTTCTAAGAGTCGTTTTTATATGAACTTCTTCTGGGAGATCGACGTTATAGTCGACATTGTCTTTATTTCTAGAGACTACATAAAGAGAATTTATGCAGACATTACAGAGAGAGAATACATAAATTATGTACACAAATTACGTAGATTACTTATGTAGTTTACACTGATCATGTAGAGATTACATATTGAGAGATTGCACTGATAAGGGATTACCTAGATACAATACGTAGAGAGATTACGTTGAGAGAGATATCCACCTTTGTGTACACAACTGTCAAAGATATGAACATCCCGACGCACCGTAAAGTACACCAGCACGGTGCATATTGTCTCTTTTATAGTGTATATTTTACACTAGACTCATACACAGGTAGAAGGGTAACTACACACTCATCGTTCCCCGCGTCTGTCCCTCCGTCAACAGTGTCGCGAGTGTCGCTGGTGGAAGGGAAGGCGCAGTAGCTGCTGCTGCTGCAGCCAGACAGGTTGGAGACTTGAAACAAGCTGGTGGTGGGGACGACTGCTGACGCTTAGTTTCCTCCCCCGGTCGTCCCTTCCTCTCCCCCGTGACGCTACACCTGCCCTCCCTCAAGCTCCCGCGAGCACTGGGGGAGTGTAGCTGGGTGCTCTGCCTCTCTCTCACAATCACTTACGTAGAGTGCCTACTAGTGCCTCAAACCTCACTCACATGCAGCCTTACATAGAATCAGAGACCCTTTTCGACAATGTATCACAAATGTAGTGAGCTCTGCCAAGTCACGAACAGAAAAACCTTGATGAGAGTCGTGAGTGTAGTGTCAGGTTGGGTATGATGTGCCCAGTCTCTCTTTAAAGCTACCCAAGGTCTTAGCCTCTATTACCCTACTCGGAAGATTGTCCCACCCATCGACAACTCTGAAAACCAGTACTTACCTATGTCCTTATAAATCTAAATTTGCCTTCTCACACTAGGCACCGAGGCCTGTTAGTGCTCCTGACCTACTATACGCCTTCTCATACTAGGCACCGAGTCCTGCTAGTGCTCTGACCTACTATACGCCTTCTCATATTAGGCACCGAGGCCTCCTAGTGCTCCTGACCTACTATACGACTTCTCATATTAGGCACCGAGGCCTCCTAGTGCTCCTGACCTACTATACGCCTTCTCATATTAGGCACCGAGGCCTCCTAGTGCTCCTGACTTACTATACGCCTTCTCACACTAGGCACCGAGGCCTGCTAGTGCTCCTGACCTACTATACGCCTTCTCACTAGGCACCGAGGCCTCCTAGTGCTCTGACCTACTATACGCCTTCTCATACTAGGCACCGAGGCTCTAGTGCTCTGACCTACTAAGTCACAACTAGAAAACCTTGTAGGTCTGAGCGTATGTCGTTTATGATGGCCCAGCCTCTAAAGCTACCACTTAGCCTCTATTAGGCCCGAGGCTGGTGTCCACCCATCGCCTCTAAAACCAGTCTCCTAGTGTCCTATAAATCTATTGCCTTCTCAACTAGGCACCGAGGCCTGTAGTGCTCCTGACCTACTATACGCCTTCTCATACTAGGCACCGAGCCTGCTAGTGCTCTTGACCTACTATACGCCTTCTCAACTAGGCACCGAGTCCTGCTAGTGCTCTTGACCTACTATACGCCTTCTCATACTAGGCACCGAGGCCTGCTAGTGCTCCTGACCTACTATACGCCTTCTCATACTAGGCACCGAGGCCTGCTAGTGCTCCTGACCTACTATACGCCTTCTCATACTAGGCACCGAGGCCTGCTAGTGCTCCTGACCTACTATACGCCTTCTCATACTAGGCACCGAGGCCTGCTAGTGCTCCTGACCTACTATACGCCTTCTCATACTAGGCACCGAGGCCTGCTAGTGCTCCTGACCTACTTATGCACATGAATTGCGGTTGTTGCTTGAGCGAGTGAGGATGGAGGTAATAGTGACTGTTAAGCCTGGTGATGGGGTGTGTGTGTGATGGTGTAGCTTTAGGTCTGGCGATGGCCTGGTAGTGCTCTGACTATGGCACATGGATTGGGTGTGTTGATTGGGGGTGAGTTGTGGTGGTGATGGTGTAGTTGTGGTGGTGATGGTGGTAGTTGTGGTGGTGATGGTGGTAGTTGTGGTGGTGATGGTAACGCTTGTGCTGGTAGTAATGACGTCAAATTCTTTCGTGAGGGAAAAGTCTAGTGGCCCTGTCTGAAATTCCCCCCTCCCCCGGCTCATAGTATCATTCTACGATAATCGTCCGACACCCCTCGCCTGTGGCACTGGTGTGACATTTGTTCGTGGCACTCGTCTTGTTATTCTGTCCTAGGGCATCCGTCCATATCTCTTGTGACGGATGTTTCTTTTGTCGGATAGAAGACGTTTTCTAGACTCCAGTGTGAGGCAGTGGCACTCCTTGCCTCGTTTGAGAGGGTTTATGTCTGCAGGCCTTACAGGCCTTCTTCACTAGGCACAGAAGGCCTGAAGGGCCTGCAGCATAACAAACCCTCTCAAACGGGCAGGAGTGCCTGCCTCACACTGAGTCTAGAAACTCTTCTATCCGACAAAAGACATCCGTCACAAGATTGGACGATGCTAGGACAGAATAACAGACAGTGCCACGACAAATGCACACCAGTGACCTACAGGCGAAGGGGAATTTCGACGATATTCTCTGAAGAAATACATGAGGAGGAACGCTTCAGACAGGGCAGAGGACTGCCTTTCTAGTCCTGCCAGAGAGACTGACAGACCTGGCCTGACAGTTTAAACATCCTGGACTACTGTGTGTGTGTGTGTGTGTGTGTATGTATGTGTTATCATATAGATAGCACGGCGCCAACGTCTAGTAGCTCAACCACCACCAATAACAATTACTAATTTAGCCACCATCAACACCACCAACAACAATTACTAATTTAGCCACTACCACCACCAACAACAACAACAATTACTAATTTAGCCACCACCAACAACAACAATTACTAATTTAGCCACCACCAACAACAACAATTACTAATTTAGCCACCACCACCACCAACAACAATTACTAATTTAGCCACCACCACACCAACAACAATTACTAATTTAACCACCACCACCACCAACAACAATTACTAATTTAGCCACCACCAACAACAACTACAAACACTACCGTCTCTACCATCCACCACCACCACTGGAAGTCACACAAGGGGTTGTCTGCTGTATATTCAATACACTTCATAAACACACACACACACACGGGGCCAAGAGCTATGAATCGATCCCTGAAACCACATATAGGTGAGTACACGTGCGCGACACACACACTACACACACACCACAAAGGGATGTTAGGAAGTATTTCTTCAGTCACAGAGTTGTCAGGAAGTGGAATAGTCTGGGAAGTGATGTAGTGGAGGCAGGATCCATACATAGTTTTAAGAAGAGTTATGATAAAACTCATGGAGCAGGGAGAGAGACGACCTAGTGGCAATCAGTGAAGAGGCGGGGCCAGGAGCTGAGTCTCGACCTCTGCAACCACATATAGGTGAGTACACACACATACACACACCTTGCTAGGTGAGGCCAGGATACACCAGTACTTCAACACAGGGTATCATTGTGATGATCTTGTTTATATTAGTCTCAAGCCTCCCCTCTCTCTCTCTCTCTCTCTCTCTCTCTCTTTCTCTCTCTCTCTCTCTCTCTCTCTCTCTCCACCTTGCTACAGTAACAAAAGGAATAAAGAGGCTAACACCCAGCTACCTATTTACCACCTGGTAAACAGGGACGACAGGTGTAAGGAGACTAACAGCCCAGGTACCTCTTAAGTGCCAGGTGTAAGCAGAGACGGGAGAAATGTAAAAAAAAAAAAAATACTTGCCTCTAATATCTCGTCCAGTCCGGGAGTCGAACTCCGCTGCTTTCGGTTTTTCAGTGGACCTTCTTCAAGCAGAGAGCCACGACTCACTCCAGAGTGATCGCGACGAGGGCAGAGGAAGACCTAAGCCAAGACTGGCTAGCACTCAGGGAAGGGGAGAGGGAAGGGGTGAGGGGAGGGGATGGGAAGAGGGAGGGGAAGGAGGAGGAGGAAGGGGGAAAGGAGGAGAGGGAAGGGGGAAGGGTGGAAATGGGGTTGTAATTTGGGGGTGAGAGGACGAGTATAAGATTAGTAATGCACTACCCGTGACAAGAGCAAGTTTGTTAGTATGTTTGTGTGTGTGTGTGTGTGTGTGTACTCACCTATTTGTGATTGCAGTGGTCGATCCACAGCTCCTGGCCCCGCCTCTTCTCTGGTTACTACTAGGTCCATTCTCCATGCTCCATGGACTTTATCATATCTCTTATGTGTGTACGTCTGTCTGTCTCTCTCTCTCTCTCTCTCTCTCTCTCTCTCTCTCTCTCTCTCTCTCTCTCAACAAGAGCTAATATCTCAGTCATTAATCACGGGTGTATAAGACCTGTATGTGAGTGTGGGATTCCAAGTTAAACAAACAGACTGTGAGGGCGTGGTGGAGTCTGTGTGTGTATTTCTCTGAGCATATTCTATGTACGTGTGTGTGAGTGTTTTCAGGTGTACGTGAAACTTCAGGTTTACATGTGGGACTTTATGTACATGTTACCATGTGTGTATTTTCATTCAGGGGAGCACATATTTTTTAATTACCTTTAATAGTGAGAGAAACAGAGCAATGCTGGTACAGGGGAGTACATAGAAGTACTTGGGAGTACACGGGAGTACATGAGACTACACGGGACTACATAGAAGTACATGGGACTACACGGGAGTACATGAGATTACATGGGAGTACATGGAAGTACATGGGACTACACGGGACTACATGGAAGTACATGGGACTACATGGAAGTATATGGGACTCCACGGGAGTACATGGAAGTATATGAGACTACACGAGAGTACATGGAAGTATATGAGACTACACGGGAGTACATGGAAGTACATGGGACTACACGGGACTACATGGAAGTACATGGGATTACACGGGAGTACATGGAAGTACATGAGAATACATGGGAAAGACAGAGAGTAGAGGACTAAGAGTCCACACAAAGATGAGTCCACTCTTGAGAAGAACTATCAACTTCTATTCAGATTAAGGAGTATCGTGTATCAAGTAGCTGTGCGAATCATGTAGATGTGTGAATCATGTAGATGTGTGAATAATGTAGATGTGTGAATCATGTAGATGTGTGAATCATGTAGATGTGTGAATCATGTAGATGTGTGAATCATGTAGATGTGTGAATCATGTAGATGTGTGAATCATGTAGATGTGTGAATCATGTAGATGTGCGAATTTCATATCAATGCTCATGCAGAAACAGGCGCGTATATGCAGAGAAAGATCGCAGTCAGCAGAATTCAAGCCCACTACCGGAAGACTGGCTTGTGAGGTCACAACATACAGGAGGAGAATGAAATAGCTTGAATCCCATGCTTGAGGCTCACTGACGTGCCCGGGCTTGTGAAGAAACATGGCTTGTGAACCAGGCTGTCCGGCTTTTGAGGCATTTCTGGCTGAGTGGTGTAGAGCGTCACTTGGGACACCTTGTCAGTCTCCTATAGTGGATTCGAATCCTGCTGA